>JABEVN020002014.1:0-22841 GCA_013146195.2 Codonopsis lanceolata | reverse complement strand
CCATCATGCTATCGCCATGAAATAACCTTATATAAAAATCATGTTATGGCATCCATGCTCAACATAAATAAAACATGTTATCATTGTAGTATAACATTTCATTAAAATCCATGTCAAGACAATTATATGCTTAACGATCATAATTCTTGTTATTGATATAACATAGCCTTAGATGATTTACATGTCAAGGCATATAAACTTAACAACAATAATTCTGCTTTTAACATAATGCCATATCCGAATAATATTCATGATAAAGCATATTAACATAACAACGGTAATTCATGTTATTGTTATAACATAGCCTTCCCATAATATTCATGTCAAGGCATATAAACTTAACAATAATGATCTATACCTTTGGCATAAAACCACATTCAATAATACTCATGTGATAGCATACATGCTTAACAACATTAATCAATATGTTATCTATTAAGTATAACATGTAAGAAACCAAAACAAACATCATATCATATCCAATTCACCAAGCACGTTATTCACTTAAGCACTTGTGAAACAATTCATGTATAAGGGATATGATACCATTACCCAAATTCCTCCGCGTGTCGCTCCTGCAAAAACACGTGCAAAACCTTATGTGCCCTCGATATCCCTCTCGTAGATATCGGCGTCCCGAGACGATCTCGCTCGAGTTCCATAGTTATCAAAGTCATGTGTATTACTACAACTAAGATAAACTACTTCCCCACCGTGGCCATCGATGGAGGGTGTGCAAACCCGGCACGGCGATCCATCGCGATCACGAATCTCACAATTCGTGAAGACGATGTATCGTCCCACCAAACTCAACCAAACCGACTCAATTTGGACTCAAAACCCAAGCACAAGTAATATATACTCATATGCTCAAAACAAGTAGGTAAACACTCTACTATCAAACTAGTCATGCAATTCATCCACAACTAGCATAAACATCACAACCGAGAATCATATAAGCTCATAATCAAGTGTGCTTCACACACTTCAAAACTTCTTGGAGGCTCGACCTCCATGAATTCTACCCAAAATTCCGTAGGACTTAAAATTATAGTTCCTAGGATTCATACTAACCCAAAGGTTAACTCCGTTGAGTTCAATCTAAGTTTTCGAAAAATTCAAGGATTAGAAGCTTAGGCTTCATCAACCCCTATGTTCATAACTATCGCCCAAAACCACAATCCCAATGTTCAATATACTCATATAAACCCAACAAACTAATTAACAATGCAACTTAGAATAATTTAGCCATCTTGTGCATAATATCATCAAGTCATCATACCAATCATAACGTTCAATTCATGATTTAAAATTCACCACATGGTTCAATATGTTCTATTAAGCTTGTAAAACATATTAATCAAGCTAACATCATTAGATTGCAAGCTAAAACCAAATTAGGGCAAATCACCCTCAAGCATCTCAACCAAACCAATTTCAATACTCATGGCTAATCAACACAACTAAGTTCAATAAACTCCACTAAACATGTATAACATGCTAATTAGGCTTACCATCATCTTTAACAAGCCAAATACAATTTGGGGAAAATCCTTCCAAGCATCTTTGTCATCAAGCTCAATACCCATAATCAATTCATATAGCAAAGTTTAATATACTCTATTAAGCATATAGAACACATTAATCAAGCTTACATCATCAATTTGCAAGCTAAAACAAAATTAGGGCAAGACACCCTCCAAGAATCTCAACCAAACCAACATCAATCTTCATGAAAAATCAACATAATCAAGTTCAATAGGCAATTTAGAACATGAATTTCACTTAGGCATGGTCTCACATAGGCCAATCAAGCTCTAACATAAACTTGAAATCCTAGGGTTCATACATTTCTAGAAACCTAACAATGGCTTCCATTGACCCATAGCACACATGGTTGATTCCCTAGGGTCAATGGAGCCTAAAAAGGAAGGAAGGTAGAAACTTACAAAATCTCAGCCCTAAAAATCAGAATTTCGGATTAGGGGAAGAAAAGACCTTGATGATGGACACCAAGCTTGGCCCTTTGAAAACCTAGAAATCACCTTCACTTAAGCTCCTCCCAGGTCTCTTGAGTGCTTGAAGAAAATGGTAAGAGGAAGGGCTGAATCTGTTTGGTCGCACAAGGTGAAATGCGGCTGAATTGGGTCTTTATAGGGGGATTAGATCTTCTAATTAAGTCACTAATTACCCTAATCTCTAATAGGTGTTTAGGATTAGTGTTAGGCTAATTAGGTTGGTTTAGGATGTGTTTAGAATGGTTTAAGTGGCCAAAATTTCGGACAGAATGGAGAAGGGATTAAAATCCCGTAATCTGGCAGCAGGGCCCCTTGCGGTCGCATGGAATTGGGTGATGCGGCCGCATCATAGCATTTCCAGCAATTAGGGTTTTTCTGCTTTCTTTGCTCGATCCCGGCCTCTCCCGCGTGCGTTCTCGAGTCCTTCCAACCCAAAATTGGTCTACAATTCAACCTTAATATCCTCTAATCTATAACCAAAGTTCAAGTCTCAAACCTCATCAAAATAGGGCCAAGAACTCGAGGCGAAATTCGCAGAACGGCAATGGAAAAGTGGCGAAAAGGGTTTTCGCTAGAATCACACTAGCAACCAAACCGACGATGCAACCAACATCTAACCAATATCAAGGCATGTTAATGATGTTTTGAATGCCTTCTAACAATTATCCATGTGTTAACCACATAAAATATCAACCCGAGATTCAAAGCATCTCGCGAAAAGAAAATGCATACGTGCATCTCAAACGGCGTCAACGATCATGCTATTGCCTCTAAACATATACGGGAGCTAAATGAACATGTTTATGATGATTATCAATGTATGAATTCATGCATAGAACAATCAAGCAACATTTTAGGGTTTTACACGGGGCAAAACCGACACAAGACGTAACGACTTGCTATCTAAACGTCGAATGAAACCACAAACCGACGGGTAATAACCCATGATTGTAAACACTTATTAGGGCTACACAATAGGCCTGAATGCCTCCCAGATGATGCTCAACAGATAGGGAAATAGGCTCCGAAAGACGAGGACGTTCGCCCGCTCCATCTCAAACTACGCGATAAGGAGAATTGCTATTCTCGAGGCGTCAAAACTTCACGAGACTTATGGAATGCATCCAATTAGAAGTCTAACACATCTAAACATGTTATTTAATCATCATGTAGAGATCTGGGACCAAATCGAGGTCAGAAACACAAAACCCGCATAAACTCTCAATCACGTCGCATTTCGACTATCGTCGGGTTACGACTTTTGACTTTAACAAGTCAACCACTAAATGACATCTCCTAAGAGTGTTTTAGTCTTAATGTGGTCTCTCATACACATTTAGACTCTCTCACGAGTCAAACGAGCAATCAACCAAAGAAGAAATGCGAGCTTTGCACGCAATTCAAGCTAACCGGGAATCGGGATCTTACATCTTGGTTCAGCGGAAGACTTTAGCCTTCCTTCAACGAAAGACTTCAATACTGCTCCAGCAGTAGACTTTGTCTACGGGCGCTCAAATACATGACGTGTCCAGCCTATCAAGATTTAGTGAATTAATTCAAATATTATTTTTATCTTGAATTTGAATTCAAACTTCCCCAAGCTTCTCAGATACGCTTAGACAGCTTTCCGAAAAGACTGGAAGACTTTTCCGCCCTCTGAACAGTGACAAAAGCAGATGGAACAGACTGACACTTGTAGGTCTGATATTTTGATTTTTCGGCTACCAACTCCTGCAAAACAACTCTGCACCACTCCCTGTAACACCCCGTATTCTTGCATGTACATTGTATGCTTGTCTTCTTGTTTTCTTGTTGATTGTGAGCATGTTTACTTAGTTTATAAATGATTTAGAAACATTCATAAGTCATTCATGAAGTTCTTAACATGTTTAGAATCATGTGAGCTTGTTTGTTGAGTCGCCGGTTCGATTGCCTTGGTTTGGCCTTAGCGATTTTCCCCTCGTTGCTCGTTTTGCTTCTATTTTGTCATGCGAAGTGTTCGTTGAGTTCTTGGCTTTATATTCAGGTCATAACCATGTTGAAACAAGCCTTTTTCATGTCCAAGTTATCCTAGTTTGATTGGTGTTTGATTGGAGTTTGATTCGTTAATCATTCGTCGCGTGATTCGAGCCTTGTTCTATCTTGTTCCGGAAGTTGTTCGGGTGCGTTTCCGACTTGTTTTGAGTTGGGTTAGACCTTAGAATGGTTGCCCATAAGTTTGGGACCATTTAGGACATGTTTAGACCAAGTTTTGAAGGTTCAGCGCCCGCTGGCACCTTGTGAGCGCCCGCCTCAAGTTCTGGGAGCAATTACAAAATGATCAGAATCTGGAGATGGCCTCTGCAGTTGAGGCACCCGCCTGGAGGATGTTGAGGCACCCGCCTCAACATCAGGTACACTTACGGGATTTTTTCCCCTGTTTTGAAGTTGAACGATTTCTATACCCAAACCCCCTATCTAAACCTTTCTTAAACCTCCCTAACCCTCCTCACTTGAGTCCTAACATCCCTAACAAGCTTTAATGATGGATTAAGAGAGCTCTAATGATCATTAAGCCACAAAAAAATCTAATTCAAGAGACCACATTGGCTTGACACATGTCTCACTCAAATTCTAGACCAATATAAGCCTTGTGTTCAGATTTTGACCCTCATTTCTCACCTTCAATCCCTAAAAACGAATTTCCTTCCTCTCAAGCTTCTCCCATGGCTTCTTGAAGGTTTCCTCTTGGTCTTCCCTCATCCATTCTTCATTTGCTCAAGCCACCTTCATCAAAAGTGTAGAGCTCGAAGAGAAGATCATTTTCAACCGATTAGTTTCTTTCTTTGCTTTCTTTGGTGTTGAACACTTGTAAGTTACTCTTCTTCTTCTTCTTCTTAGTTCTCATTGACCCTAAGGAAACAAAGCCTATGGTGATTGAGGTCAATGAGGACACATATATGCTTCCTATGCTCTCTTCTTGTATTTTGAAAATATGAACTTGCTAGGAGCATGTATAGGTTGATTTCTTGCCTATGAAAGTTTATAATACTCTTTCATCTTGTCTATTTAAGGTTTTGATCATGTTAGAAACATGTATTATATATGTTGCTTGAATAAGTGCAATATGTGAATGCCCTAATTTGAGCCTACATTGTATGTTGTTAAGTTGTTATGTGTTCTATTCTCAAAGTTAAACTCTATGATGTATATGAATCACTTTGCAATGCCTTGGTGAATTTACAATCTTGTTGAACCTAGAAATGACCTAGGTTGGGTTATGAAGCACATAGCTTCAAATTCTCCAAAATTGGGAATTTAGAGAAAAGACTCGACGGAGTCGACTCTAGGGAAGATTTGAACATGTTGAACTCTAGTTTCAATCCCTACGAAGTTTGGACACCGTTTGATTTGGTTTACTCAAATATGAGCTTGGTTTAATTGTTTGCAATAAGTTGTTATGAAAGATTGGTTTTGAGCAATTAATTGCCTTGACATGTTTTTATGGTAGAGATTAATACCCTACTTGGTTGGTCGAGTTCGCTCTTGTCGAATTCGATCCTTAATTGGTTTAAGTCAAGTAAATATCTACTTGTGCATCACATTGAGTCCAGCTGACATTATTTGGTTTGTTTATTAAGTCAGGGTGGGACGATGCATCGCCTTCACGAATTATGGGATTCGTGCTCGCTATGGATCGCCGCACCTGGGACCTCACACACACCTCCATTGTTGGCCGCAATGGGGAAGTAGCCCTTTCGTAACAATACGTGCCGCATTGGCTTGCTATCTAGATCGAGTAGGTTCTCGATAAAAGTCGATGTAATCACCGAGCATCGATGTGGCACGATACAGTATAATAAAGTTTATTGCAGGAGCTACGAAGCGGCCGTGACTATATCATATCCTACTTGTATGATTTACTTTACGCACTTACGTGAACGATGTGCTAAGTGCCATATGATGATTATGTACTATAACTGTGATAAATGTCATGCTATAACATGAACATGCATTTTTTAAGTAACTTACTAAGTCTTTAGACTTACCCTATTTGTTTGTTTTGTTTCCTTAGATCCGAGCCGAGGAGACGGTCCACGTTAGACTCACTATTTCACGCTTGGTTGTTTGTGAGCTCAAGGTTGCTCTTTTGGACTTTTGGTAGTTAGTCTTTTATTTTGGAAAGGACGTTGGGAAGCAAGTCACTTAGACTTGTCTTGGGAATTTTGTTGTTGTAGTTAACTTAATGGTTTAACACTTGTAATCTTTTGTATGCCGACTTATATGTCGAGCCTGTTCATATGTTAATGGTTCGCTACAGTTTCTTCCGCTAAAGCTCGTTTAATTATTATTGTTGTTGTTGTCTCCGGCATGTTGTGGCCGTTGAGGTTTTATAAGCATGTGTTAATATTGTAGGAGTAGTTGTTGGGTTCCGGCTGTAACGTCGCCGATGACTTGTTTATATTAAGTTGTTTTTCCGGCCAAGTGTAGCCGAGTTGTTGTTCGTATGCGATGTTGCGCCACATGAATTTTATAATCCTACTTGTGCATGCTTGTGTATCTTGTCTATTAGGACGGCACGACTCGGGATCTCGCATTGGGGTCCGGGTCGGGCTGTCACACTCCCTGCTCAGTATCAGTGAGGACGAATTATACAAAAACAACTCCATGCATTTAATGCACTCAACCTAATAGAGCTGTTACTCTTCGTCTTCTCCAACGGATCTCTGAAATGCTCCTTCTATAAATACTTCCATCAAGACTGAAGAACAAACAATTGTCCGTCCTGAAATGCTCTGAAAACTCTACAAATCTAAGTCTTTATACTCAATGCTTTCAAGAGATCATCAACTGATCAAGAAATTCTCGACAACAATTAGAAGAGATACTTCAACATTTATTTTATGCTTCTTCTTGTTGTCATCTGTAAACTATTCTTCTGCACGAATTGAATATCTTGTTTATCTAGATATTCAATTCCCAAACCCCTAAACACAAGTCAAATATTTTGTACACAATCCATTAGATATATTCTTTGTAATAGAACCACTGGAAAACATAGTGCACATTTTAAATCCAAGGTTGACTGCCTTGGTGGTGGACGTAGCACTCTTTAAAGTGTGAACCATCTCAAACACTTTTGTTTTTCCTTACTGTTTCTTATTTCCTTTACTTATCTTCAAATCAACAGACTTGAGTTTCTCAGTCAGGACTACCGATAATCCTTTATCGGTAGACTTAAAATTGTTTTCCTTGCAAGACTTCCGCTACTTCAATCTCTTTGATAGATTGCAAGTGCTTGTTTTAGGAAGAAACTCAAGAATATTTTAAGTGGCTAATAAGCTATTCAACCCCCCCCCCTTCTAGCTTATTATTGTGCCCTTTGGGACCAACAATTGGTATCAGAGCTTAACTCTTTGAAAACTAGTTTTTCCAAGATTAAACTCTTGAGAGATTTGATCCAATGGCACAAACACACTATATGCTGCCCACGTCAAATGCAAACCACGTCCCTATATTGGACGAAGGTTATTTTGATGTCTGGAAAGATAAGATAATGTGTTTTATGAATTCTATTGACAACAGGTTATGGAAGTGTGTACATGATGGACGACACGTACCAATGAAGACCAACCTTCTAGCATCTGTTGCTGGAAATCCTGCCGAAGTACCCAAAGAAGAATCAGAATGGACAGAGGACGACAGAAAACTAGTAGAGCTATACAGCAAAGCAATCAACATCATAACTATCTCTCTAGACACCAGCACTTATCAACAAGTGATCCGGTGTACCATTGCTAAAGAAATGTGGGAAGCTCTTGTAGAATACTTGGAAGGTGACCAAGACACAAGAGACAACAGAAAGTATACATTCATCCAATAGTTTGACTCCTTCAAAAAGGATCCCAAGGAAACCTTGAGACAAGCATACGATCGCTTCAGTGAGGTAATTAATAGCTGCTTTTCTCTTGGTAAAATCTATGACAAAAAGGAAATAAATATGAGATTTCTAGGCTCTCTAGGTAGCTTGTGGCATGTTAAGACCACTGCCATGAAAGAATCTAAAAACTTAAACGAAATGACTCTCCGTAGTCTTTACGCAAGTTTGAAGGTTTATGAGCTCGAAGTAAATCAAGCTCTAGAGCAAGACAAACAGTTCAAAACTGTATCCTTACCTGCCATGGTACAAGAAGAATCCACAGTTGAAAATAAACCTTCCACTTCCTCAAATGAAAATGATTTTCTTTCAGATGAACAATTTGCTATGTTCGTAAAACGTTTTTAAAAATTTGCAAAATATGGTAGGAATGATACACACCAACAGCCTTTTAGAAGAACTAATGAGAGTTCATCTATCAAAGAGCTAGTGTATTATAACTGTA
Source organism: Codonopsis lanceolata (assembly GCA_013146195.2). NCBI lineage: Eukaryota > Viridiplantae > Streptophyta > Magnoliopsida > Asterales > Campanulaceae > Codonopsis > Codonopsis lanceolata. The sequence goes on along the minus strand of JABEVN020002014.1, from coordinate 14,461 downwards.
GAAAACCTGGCCACTACTCCTCCAAGTGTCCAGAGCCAAAATTTGAAGCATATCGAAAACCTCAGTACAAGAAATTTCAAAAACATAAAGGTATGCTGGCTGAAGACTTAGAAGAAAACGCTACATGGTTTGAGACTAATTCAGAAGAGGATGAGGATGATTGTGAGCAAGCTAACATATGCTTAATGGCTCATGATTTAGGTCCTACCTATGACTTTGAACATGAAGTCGAAACCTCACCTAGTCCATTCGATAAAGGTGAGACCAACTGTGAGAATCTTAGCAAGGAAGAACTTCTTAAAGGTAATCAAGATATGCTTGAAGAATTCAATTCCATTAGAGTAGCCTACGTAAAACTCGCCAAGCACTGTGAGAAGCTGGCTGCTGAGAAATCTCTGCTGGCAGCTGAGATTAAAACTCTCAATAGCTGTCAACAAGAAAGTATCAAGCTTAAAGGAGAAAACAAATTTCTCTGTGACAAAGTCAAATGTCTCACTGAGCATATCAAAGGACTCGACCTGGAGAAAATTGCCTTGCAAAAGACAATTGACACCTGGAACAGTTCCAAGGATACATTTGAAGAAATCCTGTCAAATCAAAAGTCAAGTACAGATAAAACTGGCTTAGGATTTTTTGATGAACCCAGTCCGACACACTCTTCCGTCACTGAAAAAGGTGAAACCTCCAAGACTGCTTTTGATATCTCTTTCTCTAAACAGAAGTTCGAAAATGAGGGCAAACAAGGACTTGGTTATACAAGTGTACCTTACGTTTACCCCAAGGCTCAGAAAGGTAAAACCAAAATAATTGCTTCTAATGAGAAGCTTGAGAAAGGAACGATAAAGAATCCAAAGTCTATCGACAAAAATTCTGCCAAGGCAAAATCTGTTGGTGGTAGACCTAAGAAATCTCTACCGGTACCTATCAAGTTTGTCTATGAAATAGGCAAGGCACCTAAAACGGTTGAAAGTAAACTTAAAGGTATTCTACCTAATCCTCCTAAAAGGATTATCAACAGACCAGTCAAGGCTAAGTCTGTTGATAACATACCTAGGAAGGTTCAACAGAATCCTATTAAGTCTACCGTCAACAAGACAACTGAACCAAGGACTGCTGTTAAGAACAAAGAGTTTCACAAGCACTCTTTAGCCAAGACGACTGACAGTCCTCCATGGAACTTTCATCTTTGTCATTCTTGCTATTGTTTAGGCCATCTGGCAAAGGAATGCCTGCTAAGGTTCACACCAAAATCTAAGAGATTCAGTTCTCCTAAGATTAGACAGGTTTGGGTTCCTAAAGGTTGCTAATCCTCAGGACCCATAAGAAAATAAAGGGGACCTTGTTTTCTTTAAATATCTTTCAGGTCTGCTTCATGGCTATTGATTCAGAAGATAAAGACATCTGGTACCTTGATAGTGGCTGCTCCAGACACATGACAGGTAACAGAAGCCTTCTTACAGATATAGCTGAAGTACAAGGTCCCACAGTAATCTTCGGCGACAATGCAAGAGGAAAAACAATTGGGTATGGCTCAATCTCTAGAGGAAGTCTCTCCATCAACAGAGTTTCTCTAGTAATCGGCTTAAAGCATAATCTTCTAAGCATATCCCAATTCTGCGACAAAGGACTAATCTGCCAATTCTCCTCCAACCAATGTCTCATCAAAGATCGTGAATCAAGCTTAACAATACTGACCGGCAATAGACAAGGAAACGTCTATGTCGTGGACTTAAATCTAATAGGGAGATTTTCCAGCCTTTGCCTAGTTGCTGACAATGTTCACAACAATAGCTGGCTTTGGCACAAACGTCTCAGTCACCTCAATTTCAAGTAACTCTCCAAGCTCTCCAAAGATGGGCTTGTCAAAGGTCTACCTATGATGTCTGTCGGCCACAAGAGAAGTTGCAAAGTCTGCCAATTAGGAAAACTTTCTAAGTCTTCCTTCAAAAGAAAGTCTGTCATGTCAACAACTAGGCCTCTTCAACTTCTGCATATGGATCTCTTTGGACCAATCACTACTCTCAGTATTTCAGGAGACAAGTACACTCTCGTAGTAGTTGATGACTACTCTAGATTCACCTTGAAACAATGAAATCAAAAGATGAGACATATAATCTGGTCACCGCTCTTTTCAGAAGACTTTAAACCCAAAAGCTTGAAGATATTAGTGACATCAGATCAGACAATGGTACCGAGTTCAAAAACAATGGTGTCGAAAGATATTGTGATGACCATGGGATCGGCCACAACTTCTCTACTGCCGGAACTCCTCAAAAAAATGGTGTAGCTGAACGAAAGAACAGGACACTAATTGAAGCAGCGAGAACTATGTTGGTAGAAGCAAAACTTCCAAAGTATTTCTGGGCAGAAGCCGTCAACTCTGCATGTTTTACTCAGAATAGATCCCTGGTAAACAAGTTTCATAACAAAACTCCATATGAAGTATGGAGAGGAAGAGCCCCAAACATAGGATTTTTCAAAATCTTCGGCTGCAAATGTTTTATTCTTTATAATGGAAAATAATATAGAGGAAAATTTGATTCAAAATCAAACGAAGGAATTTTTCTGGGCTATTCCAAACACTCAAAAGCGTTTTGCATATTCAACAAAACTTCTTTAAAAATTGTAGAATCCATACATGTTACTTTTGATGAATATGATTTATTAGAGCCTCGAAAGGCTCCGAATGTTGCAAATGATTTTGATAATGATGAGACAGGTACAAATACATCATCTACATCTACTCCACTTCTGAATCCACCAACTGCAGACCCTACCAGCTCTTATAACCCTGTTTCCAAAGATTTCAACTCTACCGACGCAAACAACAACTCTTCTGTTGACCCTGAACCTATCTCTTCTGTTTTACCCCAAGCACCTTTACAGATCACTCACCCTTCTTGTTCATCAGAAGCTGAAGAATTCCAAAATCCAAGCATCTCTGAACTAGATTTTGGTGACTCTTCTTCTGAACCAACTCCAGAATCCTTAAGGGAAGAACACACCAGAAGTGATCTTCCCCAAGCTATTATTGAAGCTAGAGATCATCCCATTTCTCAAATCATTGGTGATCTCAACTCAGGAGTTCGTACTAGGAATAAAGTTCGAAATGAGACTATGTTTGCATTTGCATTCATGTCAGAAATAGAACCAAAGAAGATTGATGAAGCTATCGAAGACCACCACTGGATTGAAGCTATGCAAGAAGAGCTAAACCAGTTTGAAAGATGCAAAGTGTGGAGCCAAGTGCAAAGACCAACTGACCATCCAGTCATTGGCACCAAATGGGTATTCAGAAACAAGAGAGGTGAAGATGGAAACGTCACCAGAAATAAAGCTAGATTGGTTGCCCAAGGCTACCAACAGGAAGAAGGCATTGACTTTGATGAAACATTTGCTCCTGTCGCTATATTAGAGGCAATCAGACTCTTTCTAGCCTATGCTTCATTCATGGACTTTAAAGTGTATCAAATGGATGTGAAGAGTGCCTTTCTTAATGGAGATCTTCAAGAAACGGTATATGTAGAACAACCTCTAGGCTTTGTCATTCAAGACAAACAGGATCATGTCTACCGACTCAAGAAAGCACTCTATGGCTTAAAACAAGCTCCAAGAGCTTGGTATGCAACTCTATCCAAGTTCTTAATTGAACAAGGATTCATAAGACGAAGAATAGACACTACTCTGTTCATCCTCAAACCTAAAGGTCATTCCCTTCTGGTACAAATCTATGTGGACGAGATTATCTTTGGATCTACAAACCAAAGCCTGTGCAAGTGTTGATTCCCATGATTAGATTTGGTTGAGTCATCTTCTGATTCTATTGACAAGAGGCTAAAAGGTTGCATCGATTAGTGTGGCAACTGTCTTAGAATCACTGTGTTTAGAATAGTTTCTTAGTGTTAGTTCTTAGGCGCCTAACAGCAAGCTTCTACAGCGGTCCTTAAGAACCAGCAGACTTTGAAGTCTGCTCAAAGTCCGAAAAATCAAATTTGGCCAAAATCAAGAAACAATGACACGTGTACACCTATTTAGATATTTTCGAAAATATCTAGTCATTATGTCTTCACCAGATTATCTTTCAAGAAGTCAACTCTGCATGATGACAACTGTCGGCCCGCATCAGATCCCGAAATCAAGATCGAAGACATTACCCGTTTTGGCTAAGAAGACTTTCCAAGCCGCAAAGCTCGCACTCAAACATTACTCGTTTAGTAATGTCTCTCTCGCACACCGCATCTCGATGCGTGGGTCATTTCTTCTCCCAAAGCGCCGAATTGCATTCAATGCAAAGGAACGTTGGACTCAATTATCTCTGATTTCAGACCAACGGTCAAAAGGTCTCTTCCTGGTATATATTCAAGTTTTGAAGATCTGAAGATATAACTCTTGCACATTAAACTCTCAAGCTTCATCTTCATCACTCAAGCATTCAAGAGATCAAAGGACAAGGACTAACACTTCACCAAACTTTCAAGCTCGCAGATCGCCATCTAAAATTCTTTTTTAGCTTCATTTAGTTTGTCTTTAAACTGTTCTTTAAGTCTGCACGTGTAGAGAACAATTATTCATTGATTGTCTCTCTCACCTTTATACACTTGGTTAAAAACTCATTTTGTATACGATCCATTAGAGATCTAAATCATAAACCTAGTGGATAAACAAGTGCACTTTTAAAATCCAAAGCTAACCACTTTGGTAGTGGACGTAGTACTATTCACGACGAACCACTTCAAATTCTCGTGTGCTTCTTATCACTCTCATTAAGCGCTTGTGCTTAACTGTTCCTGCATTCTTCGCCTTAACAAAGACTCTTGATAATCTCGAGAATCGATTTGTTTCATTGCCTAAACACTTCTATTCAAACCTTTCAAAAATCCTTAAGAAGTGTTCTTTAAGAAAAAGTTTTATAAAAACATATCTAGGCTATTCAACCCCCCCCCCTTCTAGCCTAGATTGAGCCTATTTTGGGACCAACAATTGGTATCAGAGCTTAATTCTTTGAAAAATCATTTTTCCAAGATTAACCTCTTGAGAATAGATCCTATGGCTCACTACATGCTGCCTACTTCAAATACCAGCCACGTCCCAATATTGGACGAAGGCCATTTCGAAGTATGGAAAGATAAGGTTATGAGATATATGAACTCTATTGACAATCGGTTGTGGCAATGTGTTCGCAGTCCTTATATTCCAATGAAACCCAACCTACTTCTTTGAAGTAGCCGGTGGTCCTCTGAGATACCTAAATCCATGAACGAATGGACAGACGAAGAAAGGAGGCTCGTTGAACTCGGCGGCAAGGCTATTCATATTATATCCACTGCCGACACAAGCACATATCAACGATCATCGGATGCAAAACTGCCAAGGAAATGTGGGAAGCCTTGGTGGAATATCTTGAAGGAGATCTACCCACCAGAGACAACAGAAAGTACAACTATATTCAACAGTTTGACTCATTCAGAAAAGATCCTAAGGAGACTCTACGGCAAGCCTACGACAGATTATTTTGACTCTGAAACCGCCCTTTTCGACTCTTTACAAAAATCCCCTTTCTCTCTAAAGATTTCTCTCTCTTCTTAAACCCTCCCTCTCTCTCTGCAACTGCTCCATCATTTCAAAATCTTCATACATCTTCTATCCTACAGCAACAATGGTAAGTATTTCACGACTCTCTGGTTTACTATTCATTAATTTTTGTTTAGTACTTCCTCTTTTGCGTCATTTCTTACGGAATACAAAAAGACGATTTTACGCATCTAGTTTGTCTCCACCATTGTTACCCTCAAAACCTTGAAACAACAGTCTTCTTTGAGCTATGTGTACACATTACTCTTGGAAATCCTCTGTTGCACGTTTCAATGGTTTAATCTGTTCAAAGCACTCAAGGGTTTCAAAAGATCTTCATCAAAAAATTTCGATTATATTTCTCAAAAATGAAATCCTTGACTGTCTTTTTCAAAAACTTAAAAGCCCTAATTTATAAGCATGTCTATGTAGGTGAAAACTTCTACAAAATCAACAAGCGATAACAAAAAAGATTTCGACCCAGAGATGGCCATTCCTCCTAGTCTGAACGTCAATTTACCAGGATATCCTCGATATCCTGCTAAACACGATATCATTGTCTCTCTGGATCAGAAATTATATGTACCCGGCATGTGCATTAACCTCAAATCTGTCAGCACATTCGCTGCCGGCGTAAAGGCATGTGAGGACCTGAATGCTTTAGGAATTCTACCTCTCTTTTGTCTCAACGAAGAGAAATATAGCATCCTACTCGCTGAGGAATTCTACCAACGAATGGTCATCGACCCTAAATATCCGTCTACCATGCGTGGATGGATTAGAGGCAAACCAGTCTCTGTCACTACTAAATCAATTTCTCAAATCATCGGCATGCACTACGGTGGTGAATTTGAAATAACCATCGCTGAGGCTACTCATGCCTAGGACGCAATGAGGGGAATCAATGTTCCAAGGGAACCTCAAGGCAAGATCCTGAGGAATTTATTCTCTTTGGATGTTTACTGCTCAAGCCACCTGCTCGATAAAGGTCTTCTTTTCAAAAGCAGGGCACATGATATGTTCATAACCCAACAGCTGAATCTCACCAGTGCGGTGTTCCTTCATACCCAACTCAACTACGGTGCTACAATATACAATGAACTGAGACAGCATGTTGAGAAAGTCAAGGACAATCCAAGCATCAGACGACCCTTTGTAAGGCTGCTCAATGCCCTTCTTCGAGTCTCCACTCAAATTAACTCTTCTATTACGGAAGATGAACTCATTTAGGTGACCAAAGACAAGAAGCTAACGACCACCTTCTTCAACAAATATGCTGAACACGAGAATAAGGGACGGCAACAAAGAGGACTTCCCAATGTCTCTCTTGAGAAAATTGCCAAATGTTGGTCCACAATAATGCTCAAATAGGCTGGGGGGGGGTGAATAGCCTATAATGCCAATTTAAAAACTTTTCTTTTGGATATTCATAAAGCATAGTTTAGTTGGCAAATACAGATTATCAAGTTGGGTATGTCTGCCGGTAGAGACTATCGGTAGACTTTCCTAAGGCAGAAGTAACAACTCTACCGATAATCAGTTTATTCAAATCAAAAGCCTTGTAAAAGATTTGTGCATCGGAAAGTAAAGAGGCTATGATTTGGAGAAGTCATAAGTGGCTGTACACGAATATATGTTCAGAACAACAACACACTTATTTATTCTTTCAAATGCAGGTTTAGGAGATCAAGTAGAGAATGGTTTTTCTAAAGAGAAATCATTTATAAAAACCTCATAGATATTTAATGACTGGAAGATAAATCATTAGTAAGAACATATGAATTTATTCAAAGATAAATTACATATTACATCAGTCTAAATAATCTATGTACAGTTTTTGGTTTTCTCTTCCTATGTCACAGTCCTTACTTAATTATCCATTCAAGGATTCTTTTAAGCTTGCAAAGGACATTAGGAGACGAGAACGAGAAACTGTTATGGGAAGATGATTCTTAAGGTCGTTCAGATATAAAAATATATCTAAACAATTTGAGTGCAAAGCACTCATCCTCCCAAGATGATTGATAATTTCACAATCAACAACATTTGTATAGGAATACAAATATGAAGATATGAATGCAATATCTACAGACAACTCTTCATTTTCTTCAGACATTGTCCATCATTAATCTTCAGATCTTGATCTCTGCCTAATGAAGTTTCTGATCACTCTTCTCTCTTTTCCAAGCTTTTCTTCCTAGCAATCCACTGAAAGTGTTTTGCTAAGAGCTGGATGAGTTCACTTCAATATGTTGTAGAAATCAGAGATGCGTTGGTGAAGACGATATCCTTTGTGATTTCCTTTCTATGAAGTTTTTGAGTAGATTGAGTTACTCATTGCTCACTATGTTGCGCTCTGTTGTTCTTCTCTTTTCTTGAGCACGAGAGGGGGCTTATATATAGGTGAGAATCAATATGATCGTTGAGAAATGAAGACTTCGAAGATTTCTATCCGTTGGAGATATAGTAGTTGAAAACTATCGGATATAGATCTTTGTCCATAAGATCTCTGACTTGTTTGGGGCGGCGATTTCGTCCTGTAGATCTTGGAACTCGTTGTCTGTTAGACTAGGTTGATAGGTTTTTGAAGAGTAGGTCTGACGTCTGTTGCACTGTCAGGTGGTCTGTCCAATAAAATAATTGTTTTTTTGACTTTAACAGACTACTTGAGTGAGAGAAAGTCTCGTAGCTTTAAGTATGTCAGGCTTTATGAGGCACGGACATAATTATCTGAATTGAGCGGCTAGTTGACTTTTCCCTATAGCACGTGTAGATTTTAAGTCTTCCGTTGGAGAGCTTCGAACCAGTGGTAGCAGGTCTACCAATGTAGAGGAGTTGATGTCCGCCGGTACGAGCTTTTTAACTTGTGGCATGTCTGCCGCTGAAGGCTTTTGATATTGCTGCAAGTCTTCCGATGCTACGTGCAATTTGAAGTGATGTCTGCTTTTGATCATCTTATAAGAGGTAGGACTTGATCAGGTTACACCTAATCTAAGACCTATGTGAAATCACACAAGTTGCCACACTAACCGGTACGCAGACCTTTTAGCCACTTGTGATGATTCACTTGTAATGGGGGCAAGCAAATCAAATATATATGGAATATGCAAGGTGATAATTAAATTATCAAAAAGCCTATTTCAATAATCAACACCAAACCTAAGCCACTAGTGGTTACTCGCTTCAACAAGGAAGCATATGAAGCTGCAAGCAAAACTCATAAAAAAGGCAGCTGAAAAATTTAAAACCCAACTTGCTAAAGACATCCACCAGGTAGCAAAAGATCTGGTTGATGAATCTGAGCTGCTGCTAAAGAAAGTGATCGATGTATTTTATACGTCGATTTTATATACTTCTATGACTTAAATTATGTTATTTCACGAGGCTTTTGGCTACTGATATGTGTTTTTTCAGTGAGTTTTGTGAGTTACAGGGTTTTTAGTGAAAATTTGCAAAACACAAGGGTTTTATATGCAAATTCCAAGAAGGGCCCAAGACGAAAAATGAAGAAGAAACGAAGGAAGTCCAAATTTGGAGACTGCGGTCGCAAGTGTTTTGGCACCTTGCCCCGCAAGGTGGATAGTAGCACAAGAAACCAAGGGCCGGAAAAGCTGGAGACCTTGTGGACGCAAGGTACCCAACACCTTGCGACCGCAAGGTGGTCAGAACGCGCTAATTTCGTATTTTCACAAGAGATTCAATTGGATTACAACTCCCTGGTATAAATAGGAACCGGTTGCCAAAGCCTAGGATATAGAGAAAAACGGCTGGAAACAGTTTTGTATAGATTTAGAGTAGATTTTAGGTTGTATAACATATTTAGATTGTGTAATTACAAGTATTGAAGATCAAATCATGTTTCTATTCATCTCCACGTGCTGTTCATTGTCTATGATGAACTAAATCATCCATAATCTAGGAGGTGGGAGGTAACTTGTATCGAATTTATGTTTTAATTCATATTTATGTTCATTCAATTCTTGTTGATTGTGGTGTTTATCAATCCCTCTATTATTTTGCTTTAAACAAATGAATGTAATCACAAATAATAAAGGCCTAGAGGTGCAGATAACTGCATGACCAATGTGCATATGTTGTACACTGGCTCACCATCACAATAAATTGGACCTATCGATGCACGAGAGTGATAAATTAGGACCAGGTTCATACATGATTTAGGTGACAGATAAATTATATGTTCTTGTGCTTAGGATATAGAATGGATGAATGTTGCGGGGATGGAGGCTGAACCAATAGTTCAACAGACTATATCTATCTTTTGTGAACGAACCCAAGAAATTGAATGATGATTACTGTGAATTAAGCATAAAGGAGATACAAGTGAAACCCGAATCCTAGATTGCCACCTACCATAAGATCATCATAACCTGTAATTACTGCTAATTAGTTAAACACCTAAATATTAATAGTAGATTAGAATAGAATAATTATAAAAACCACCCTTAGATTAATAATTTGCTATCAATAAATTGCACTGTTCGTGATCTCTTGTCTCTGTGGGTTCGACCCTTGCTTCCAATACTATTCTATAATAGTCTTGTCCACTTGCAAGGAAAAATTTAAAATAAGACATCGATCAAGTTTTTGGCGCCGTTGTCGGGGACAAGCTAGTTCACGTAGTTAGTTTGTTGGTAGCGTAGTTTTTAACTTAATTTAGTTTTTAATATTTTTAGTTTTTATAAAATAAAAATACAAAATGATTTTATTTAATAGTTAGTTGTTTTTAAATTGCTTTAATTTATTTTATGCACGGTCGTAGATCTTTGAATACTAAATTGGTAGAACTAAATCAAGATATAAATAATATTGGAAGAAATCAAGAAGATCTTGAAAATCTAGCCACCGAGCCTGATAATCAAGAACAATTGAATCAAGAGGATCCTCTGGTCGATCCTACAATGGAAGATAATAATAATAATCGAAATTCACGAAAATCCGATTAACCTTAAGCTGGAATCAAAGAGAAGAAGAACCTGCTAGAAGAAATATGGAAGTAGTGGTAAACCAAAGAACTATTAATGACTTCAGTAGACCTTCATTAAATGTAGTAACATCATGTTTAGTCTTGCCAGATGCTGTAAGGAATTTTGAACTAAAAGACCATTATTTTAACATGATACCATCTTTTCATGGAATGCCTCACGAAGATCCTGTTAGTTTCTTAAAAGATTATGAATACATGATGAGTACTTTTCTTTTAGGAGGGTTGACTGAAGACCAAGTTAAAATGAAATATTTTCCTAGTGCATTAAAAGAATTGGCAAAGCGATGGTTTATGAATCTAACACATAGTAGTGTTTATACTTGGGCTCAATTATATGATTTGTTTATGAGTAAATATTACAAGCATGCATCTCTTACTGAATATAGAAAACAAATCATGTCATTCCAAAATGAACCAGGTGAAACATTCCATGAGTCTTGGGATAAATTTAAAAATCTGCTCATTATGTGTCCTCATCATAATTTGGCTCAACATGTGTTAGTACTTCAATTTTATCATGGTCTTTCGCCAGGCTTACAAAATGGTATAGTGTTGGTATTAATAGAATGATACGAGAAGCACTAGAAGGAATTATTTGAGATGTTAAGTGTTAATTCTCAAGAGAAGAAGTGCTAGAGGTAAAGGTCTATCTGAGTTTAAGAAAAATCAGATACACAAGCTCAATTTGAAAATTGGCCAATTCAAGAAGCATGTGCTTTATGTGGATTATATTCCCATGCTACTAATTTTTGTCTGTCAAGTGCTATGTATGCTGAACAAGCTAATGCTATGAATATGTTCCCTCAAAAATGGTAAACTCACAATGTTAGTCCTAGGTGAAACTGTTGAAATTTATGTTTATGATGCTATGAATAAACCTAGTGACATAAATGCATATTTTTCCATAGATGAAATCGAAAAGTTATCAACTGAAACTTTTGAAAAAGATAATGAAGATGAAGACTATGAAAGAGATGTATTTATAGTTTATGATGATAGTCCTATCCCTCCCATAAAAATTGACATTGATGAGATAGAAAGAGAAATAGAAGAGGAAGAAAGACAAGAAAGAGAGAAGTTAGAACCTCTTAAAAAGAAAGATAAGGAAAATATAGAGAAAAAATTAAAATTAGAAAATAGTTCTGATAAAATGGAAAAAGTAGAAGAAGAAAGTAATGAAATTAAAGATGATGAAGTAAAAATCCTAAAATCTCTTTTTGAAGAAATTGAGATAGAGAATGTTAAAGTAGAAAATAAGGAAGATGTTAAAAAAGCAAATACCGAGGAGGCTAAAATAGAAGAAAAAATCAAAGCGAATTACGAGATTTATGCCATCTATTAAATCACCTCCAGTTGAAGAATTAAAGCCATTACCACCCCATCTAAAATTTGCATTTTTAGGGGAAGGTAAAACTTTGACTGTCATTATAGTAGCCGATTTAACTGAAGAGCAAGAAGCTAGTTTATTAAAAGTTTTATGGACACATAGAAAAGCTATAGGATGGTCCCTAGCTGACTTAAAAGGTATTAATCCTTCTATGTGCATGCATAAAATACACCTAGAAGAAGGTAGTAAACCTTCAAGAGAAAGGCAAAGAAGACTTAACCCACATATGGAAGAAGCCGTAAGAAAAGAAGTTCTTAAGCTTTTAGATGCGGGTATAATTTACCCTATATCAGATAGTAAATGGGTTAGTCCTGTTCAAGTAGTTCTTAAAAATTCAGGAATTACAGTTGTTAAAAATGAAAAAGATGAATTAGTCCTTACAAGAACAATAACTGGTTATAGAATGTGCATTGATTTGCGAAAACTAAATGCGGCAACTAGGAAAGACCACTTTCCTTTTCCATTTATTGACCAAATCCTTGAAAGACTAGCCGATCATGAGTACTATTGCTTTCTTGATGGTTTTTCTGGTTACAATCAGATCCCTATAGCACCCGAAGACCAAGAGAAAACAACTTTTTTGGTACTTTTGTTTTTAGGAGAATGCTTTTCGAATGCTGCGTAATGCATATTCTAGGTTTAGTTGAAAGATGTGTTGAAGTTTTCAAGGATGATTTTTCAGTTTTTGGAAGTTCTTTTGATCATTGTCTAGAAAATCTTACATCAGGTTTGAAAAGATGTTGTGAAACAAATTTAACTTTAAGTTTGGAGAAAAGTTATTTCATGGTCAAACATGGAATTGTGTTAGGGCATGTTGTGTCAAACAAAGGTATTGAAGTTGATAAAGAGAAAATCGAAGTTATTTCACAACTACCTCCTCCAACTTCTGTTAAAGGTGTTAGAAGTTTTCTAGGGCATGCTGGTTTTTATAGAAGATTCATAAAAGATTTTTTCAAAATCTGTAAACCTCTATGTAACTTGTTAGCAAAGGATACAAAATTTGTTTTTGACAACGAATGTTTTGAAGCATTTAATTTATTGAAAGAAAAATTAACTACTGCCCCTATTTTATCCGGCCATGATTGGTCTCTTCCTTTTGAAATCATGTGTGATGCATCAGATTTTGCAATTGGAGCCGTGTTAGGACAAAGGGTAGATAGAAAGCCTCATGTAATACACTATGCTAGTAGAACTCTAAATGATGCAGGTTAAATTACACAACAACGAGAAAAAAAGTTTTTAGCGGTTGTATGCTTTAAAAAAATTCAGATCATATCTGTTAGGATCAAAAGTGATAATATTTTCTGATCATTCTGCATTAAAATATTTATTAAGTAAGAAAGATGCTAAGCCTAGACTAATTAGGTGGATGCTATTGTTACAAGAATTTGACATTACAATCAAAGATAAAAAGGGAACCGAAAATATCGTAGCTGATCATTTGTCTTCTATTGCCCATCTGTTTCATATTTGGATGTCGGATGCTTCATCCCGTTCGCAGCTGGGGAGTTGTCAAATTAGTATTGTTCTTTACACTTGCTGGGCTATATGGACTGGGAGATACCGGGCTACTTTTTATAATATCCCTATGGACATAGAGACTCTTTACAAGCAGATTCTGGGCAACCTTCGGACTAAGTTGAAGAATTTTGTTCCAAAATCTCAGTCTTCTTCCTTGGGTGTGCGCGGTATGGGCATCCTTGGTGTTAACATCATTCATCTGAGATTAAAAAAGGTTTTATGGCTTCGTTGGAATGTCCCACCAGCCCCTTTTTTCAAGCTCAATGTTGATGGATCGGCTACGGGGGGTGTTGCTACTGGTGGAGGTGTCATTCGCGACTCGACTGGTCAATTTGTTTCGGGTTTATCATGCCCTTATGGTAATGGCTCTAATACTGAGGCTGAGGTTTTTGCTTTGCGCGATGGGCTTCTTTTATGTCATAAGTTACAGCTAGAAAATGTTATGGTTGAGTCTGATTCTATGGTGGTGGTGGCTGCTATAAAGGGTCATCAAAGTTGTCCGTGGATGTTCTCCTATGAGCTCCGTCAATGTCTTTCATTGCTTGGTAATTACGATATCAAGCATATTTCTGAGGGAAATAGAATTACGTAGCTGATCGTCGGCCAATGCGACTCATTCTAATGCTTCTCGAGAGTTTAGTTTGGTCTCTCAACTCCCGAGGGATGTCCGTCATGCGCTCCAACAAGATGCTTTGGGGTTGTTTAATTATCGAAATTTGTAATTTGGATATTTTCGTTCTATATGTAGCTTATTGTTGATTGTTTTTCATCTTCGAGGTTAGGCTCCTTCTTGCCCGCATTTCGGGTCTGTTGGTTGTCCCCCTCCCATTTGTATCTCTTCTTTTATTTATATATTGCGCAGGTGCCGCCACTTCCCAAAAAAAAAGCCCGTCATTTGTCTAGATTAGAATTTTCACCTTTGAGCGTCAATTTCTTGATGACCGGTTCCGTAAATAAAGATTTTCACGATGAGCAAT
>JABEVN020002013.1:0-22841 GCA_013146195.2 Codonopsis lanceolata | reverse complement strand
AAAAACCCCATACTTATAAAAGATGACTTAGGCTCATTTAACTTAGTAATCACTCCAATTAGGCCTATATTAACTTTAGATAATATGAAATATATGTTAAGCCGTAGTGCATACACGCCCTGTATAACCAAATGCACATATTTATTATATGCACATACATATAAGTCCATAAAATTCTTACATTAAGTACTGCTGTTCTGCTCGCTTGGTAAGTTTCTATAAACCCTACACCTCATTAAAACGCTTTCGAGAATATTTCATTTTTTCACGTCTTCCCATCAAGTAGCTCGTCCCCCTTTACTCTTTTGCAATTTCCGCTTTGTTCTATTCACCAAAATAAATCACTTAATTTAGCATTATTAACTTTATTTACATAAAATTATATATACTAAAAGTCAACTTTATAGTTACATTGAAATACTTTATCGTGAGACATCGGGATGGTCTGCAAGACAGAGACAAAGAGATGTGAGAACACCGATTGTGGTATCGTGGCTAGCGTTAGTAACGCTATGATTCCATCTGCGATTGCTTTGTTTGCGACACCGATGGAGATTCGACATTGGCTTCCCGATTGCACCGAGCGCTTGAGATAACAAGTCTTTTTGTTCCAAGATATTTCCCATTCCAAGAGTTGGATCGCTTCTCAAATCAATGATTGGGTAAAGCATGTCTCAAATAGCATTAGCGTGTTGGACTAGGGTGTGGATTTTAGACACGTGCCACGGAATGCGTCTAGCTTGAGAATCTCGTGGAAAATACGACTACTGAGATCCTTGGTTATTTCGGAGGTAGAACCGAGGTTGACGAATCACTTATTTTGTTAAATGTGGAAGGCCACCATGACGAATCACTTATTCTTTTCATTAGAGAAGAGGAACTTGTTGCCTCGGCGGTCGTGAGAAGACGCTACATTCTCTCCCAATAAGGATGTCTTGAATTTTGAGGCGAGTATTTGTTCATTCGTCACTAATGAACTTGTAGTAAGAACCTCATCGGCATGAAGAAGCTAAATTTAGTGATTCTCCGATGATCGGCCACCAGCCTACCCTGGTGGAAGTTTTGTTGTCGCTTTTTGTTATAGTTAAAAGACAACATTGCAGCTTCATTTAAGCTAGATCTAGATGTTGATAAGAATAAATCGATTACCAAAAATGATTACCAAAACCTTTCGATTCAGTTTACCAAAAACGATTAACTTCATTTAATCAACAACAACTAAATCGATAACCAAAAACTTTCGAATCAGTTTACCAAAAACTTTTGAATTAGTTTTTGTCTCTTTGAAAGTGAGTGGGATAGAATCATAGAAAGATAGAGAACGTACCATCTCATGGTAACCAAGAAGAAATCGAGCACACCCACGCAAAGATAGAGGAGGAACACGAGCCGCGAATGGGAGAGAGGAAGGGTTTGTCGATTCCGATTTGAGACTATAAGTGTGCGAATTGCCCTGCTTTTGGGAAGTTAGGCATACCGGTTTGGTAATTGAAAATTGATAAGAAGACATTATATATGTGCTGACATCAAGGGTTCAGATTTGGCCTACTTTCAATATCTAACGGCTCTAATAATTTACATTACATATATTATATATAATTAAATAAATAAACTCGATTTGGTTCGGTTCGGTTTGGGTCGAACACTAAAACCATAAACCGAACCAACCGCTTTTGAATTTTTAAACCTAAACCGAACCACTTGGACTAAACCGAACCAAACCGCATGGTTCGGTTTGGTTAGGTTTGATTTGGTGGTTCTATGGTTCGACTGTACACCCCTACTGGAAGTAAAGTGTGCCTTTACTTTAAGCTTTTGGTTTAGTTTCTTTTATATTTAGCAACCCTAGAATAATTGAGTCCTTATATTTTAAATCATGCATCGTAGAATAGAAATAAACTGCATTTTATTTAGATATATATACAAAGTCTGGTATAGAAAAAAAAAAAGAAATCCATAATATGTACAGGTAAAATATGCTAATGGGCCTGTGAAGATCTACTCATATTCGAGGATCGGTCCCGCCAACATTGTATCCCCGACCTCCTTCCCGAACATGACTCAATCCACCGACTCGCCATCATCATCATCTCAAAGACCTAGCCCGACTCATGTCATCATTCCCTCGAGGTGAACTCATCCAACATCCATCGTAATAGCTTAGCGATGTCTTGAAGAAGCCCTTCACCACCTTTCGATAGATGAAGCATCAACGCTGAAAAGAAAAAGGGGGAGATGTAAAAGAAAAAAAAAAGAAAGGGAATATCAGTCCTGAAGAATAAAAAAATATTATATAGCAAAAATGAAAAGAAAAAGCGAAAGGATACCGCTAGAGGCCCGCCAGAATCTAAAACCGCCCGACCTCAAAGATCGGCAAAGCTTCCTTCAAAAATTTTCCTTCACGATGATACTAGATGGTGGAGAAATCGTCAGCTGGGATGAAATAATCTGGCTGAGCATCAGGAACCAAAAGAGAACGCTTCGGCCTATCAGAAACATCTAATGCACGCCTCCCGCTGGTAGCAGATGGCGCATTGTCTCAAGAATTCCTCGTAGAAGCCATGGTGGGATAATCCTTATGAGGAACAATATATCTCGACAGCACCGATACCGGTTCGTAGAAAATGCGTACGATCACCCAGCAGGTGGTGTCACTAGGCCTCTGGGATAAAGGAAATGCCGATGGTTGACCCGTTTCGCCCATATACAAAGAATCTACCATAATGGACACTATCAGGATCCGGTAGCAGCTCATCTCTAAAGACACCATATATGATTCGGCTAGGCCCCTTCATGGAAATAAATGCACAGTGCCCGAGCTCGAGCTCGCGATCCTATCCTGCACCATTGCCTTGCTCAAATTATCGCCATTCCGTTCCTCTTCTACCTGGTTAGCATTCACAAACTTAGCCAGGAAAGGTGGCTCGTGGATGCGTCTCTTCAATGGGCCCGGAGAAAAAGTAAAAACAGAGTAGACCCAAACCTGCAAAAAAGAAAAACGCAAAAAAAAAAATAGCCAGTAAAAAAAAAATCAATAAATGCTGGCAAGTATCAAAAGCAGGGAAAAAAAGAATACCTCCCAAACCGGAGCAAAACCATTAAGAACCGGAGAGTCGTTACGGCTGGCGCGATCCATAGAGGCATAAAGCTAAGCCAGGCCTGCTTACCCGTAATCATAATCAGAAACCCTCAAAGTGGTGGATGAGTTGGCAAAAAGAGACATCCCTAGAAAATAGAACATAAATGCCCTGGCAACACGAGTCACAGCCTCGTAGTCATCATCGTCAACCTGCTCGCATCTTTGCTTCTAGCCAACTCTTGGCGTTGTCGATCGGGATCTCGTCGGCACTCTTATAATCGGCTCGAAGCCAAAAGGTCTTCGACCACATCGTGATGGTGCCGTAAATTATAATCTGGCTCTAGATGCCTGCCAGTGCCAGTGGGGCTGCATATGATTACAGCAAAATCACAGAGAGTCATGGTGGCCTCACCCCAGGTGAAGTGAAAAGTGTGAGTGGTGTCCCACCAATAATCCCGCAGAACCTCAAATATCAATAAATAAGCTGCCCGCAAGAATGCACCAAATCGATGCGCTCCACCAAAAGCTTTACTGCGAGGGCAAGGAATTATAGATGGTGGCTACTTTTTGCAGTTGACCGGTTCTAGAAAGGGTTTTGTGCAAAAAAAAAAAAAAAAAAGAGAAGAGAGAACATTATCCTCAGAAAAGGAAAAGAAAAATATCTTTCTTATTAAACTTATTATGCATGTTATGTCCCATATAATTGCATTAATTTTATCATCCCCATCTTTTGCATGCATTTAGAATTAAATAAATCTATGTTGTATTTTTGCATGCATTTAGAGTAAAAAAATATCTATGTTACATTTTTGCATTCATTTAGAGTAAAAAATATCTATGTTGCATTTTTTCATGCATTTAAAAGAAAAAAAAATCTATGTTGCATTTTTGCTTGCATTTTATAAAATAATAATAAATATTGCATTTTTGCATACTTTTAAAAAAGAAAAATGTACATGTTGCATTTTTGCAGGCATTAATATATCTCTATGTTGCATTTGCATATAAAAAAATGATGAAATAAAAAATGATGAAATTAAAAAATATGAAAAATGATGATACATGATATATGTTCAGATGTTATTTTACTTTAGCATCCATTATATCCATTTATCTCCAAGTGTGTGCATATTGCATTTTCAAAAATTATATATATATATATATATATATGTATGTATGTATGTATATATATGTATGTGTGTGTGTGTGTGTTGCATTTTAGCATGGCATTAAAAAGAAAAGAAAAAATATTTTCACTTGCATTTTCCATGTAGAAAATATACTAGCAACATGTGCATGTATCAGAAAAAAAAATATCTGGAAAAATGCACAAGTGTCCAGAATGTATATCGCATAATCATGAATCATCTAAAAATATGTGTAGCACTAGCATGCATCGCGCTCAGAGCCAAAACATATCAGTTACATGAAAGATGTATCGCATAATCAAATAGTGTCAATTATATAAGTATGCATCGTAAAATTAAATACCATGAATTTCATATATTTTTTTTATTATAATTGCCAAATTGTATCATTCTAGTATAAATCATGCATGCATAAGCATTGAAATCAAGAACAGGTATACTCCAAAGAACCCAAAATAGCAAGAAATCCGGAAAAAATTGAAAAAATTCAACCAAATGGGTTGAAGATAAAAGAAGACTTACAGCTGGATTTTGAATATTTGAAACGTGGGTGTGCTGATCTCTGAGTATATTACTCCAATCGTCCCTTGAATGTCAGTATCTGATGACATTTCAGCTTAGATGAGGGATCTCCCCGCGTTCTTCGCCAGATTCCGGGTGCATTGGTGTCTTTTCCTTCCTAGATCTTGAAGAGGAAGCCATCTGGCAAGCAAAACAATTGATTTGGCGAAAGAAAATCGAGAAAATGCAGAGAAATGAAGAAGAAAGCTCCGTCGGCAACAATGTAGAAATAGAACGAAGAAGAAGGAAATGAAGAAGCAGTTGCTTCTGTGCGTCTCCTGCTCGTGAAGATAAAGGGGTGGAAGTTTCACTTCCCCCCCTCCAAAGATCAGTTCAGCACATAAAACCTCGAGTTTGCCCAAATCGCGAAATAGCCCTGAGGTCCAAACGGAAAGTTAACAAAGTTATCTTTGTTAACGAAAAGTGATGGCCATCCATCAAAAACCAAAGGAAAGCTCATATCCCCAGCAGATTAGCCGCAAGAAAGGCAGAAAAAGAAGAAATTGTGCCATTCAGATCCCCAGTAAGATGCTTGCAGAAGAAAGAAAGAAAAAAAAAAGAAAGCAAGAGAAAAAGAAATAGCAAAAGAAAAAAAGAAAAAAAAAGAGAAATAGCAATAAAGAAAAAAAAGAGCAAGAGCAAAAGAAAAAAGAGAGCAAAAACAATGAAAAGTAAGGAAAAAAAAAGAGAGAAAGAAAGAAAAGAAGAGAGGAAAAGGTAAAGTATTTTACCTATTGCATGCATCAATCCCACCTTGAGTTGTTGTTGGATCATCTCCTCGGGGGGTGCATACCCCGTGACGTGGAATGATTGGTTTCATCTATCCAATGTGAGTTGTTGTTGTATCATCTTCTCGAGAGGTGCATACCCCGTGACGTAGATTGATTGGTTGCATCTATCCCACCAGAGTTGTTGTTGGATCATCTCTTCGAGGAGTGTATAGCCCGGGACGTGGAATGATTGGTTTCATCTATCCCACCTTAAGTTGTTGTTAGATCATCTCCTCGAGGGGGTGTATACCACGGGATGTGGAATGATTGGTTTCATCTATCCCACCAGTGTTGTTGTTGGATCATCTCCTTGAGGGGTGCATACCCCGGGACATGGAATGGTTGGTTTCATCTATCCCACCCTAGTTGTTGTTGGATCATTCTCCTCGAGGGGTGCATGCCCCAGGACATGGAAATGATTGGTTTTATCCATCCCACCAGTTTGTGTTGGATTATCTCCTCGAGGGGTGCATACCTGGGACGTGGAATAATCAGTGTCCCATCCATCCGACCTAGTGACTGTTGTTGTTTATTTGCTTAAGGTCGAACTACGTTTGGTCAGATTCCTGAGAAAGGGATACGCATGCAGCCTACCTAGTAGGTGCGACCATCAAA
Source organism: Codonopsis lanceolata (assembly GCA_013146195.2). Taxonomy (NCBI): domain Eukaryota; kingdom Viridiplantae; phylum Streptophyta; class Magnoliopsida; order Asterales; family Campanulaceae; genus Codonopsis; species Codonopsis lanceolata. Next base: position 16,668 of record JABEVN020002013.1, on the reverse strand, counting down.
GCATTTAATTTGCATATCTGCTCTAAAAACTACAATAACCAGCTATAACCAACTAAATATGTTTAAGGTATGTGAGATTTGAACTGCATCCTAAACTGTTGCATCTATAAACTTTCGTATATTGCATTCCTCCCCAAATATAATTTTCACAAAATTTGGGAGTATTTTTTATCAACGATATTCGTTTACTTGGTAAGCTTCGGTTTACTCGTAAACTCCATCATTGAGGGGTTCTGTAGACACCCCAATTTCGTACCCCTAGTATGTGACATGGCATAAAATATCAAGACCTATTAAAAAGACTAACAAATGTCAAGTTATAGGGTTGAAAATGCAAAAGAAAAAACAAGATTCATAAGCAGTAAAATACAAGGGGCCTAAGTACCAAAAAGATGAAGGAAAATAGCCCTGGGCACCGCCCATAGCCATCCCAGGCGTTGCGCCAAGGCCCAACCTCACTATGAGCAGCGCCCAATAGTGCCTCCAGCACTGTAACAGTTAGCCTTTGGTGCAATCTTCTCAGCGCGTGGTACAAGCCGATGAAGCACAAAAAGTAAAACTTAACCACGAAGGAAATCTCACTCTCAGCCTATAAATAGAGGCCCCTGGCTTCTGAATTCACACACTTTTCACATAGTGAAAAAACGCAATACCTAGTGAGTTCACCGCGCAGTCAAGAGAACGTCGAGAGAAATTTTCCCTCTAGCCCCTAAGCTCCACCAAATCTCCCCCAAACACTAAAACCCACCGACCAAAATGAAACCTAGTTGCCCTGCTAGTATTCCACAATATTCTAGCTGTTCAAAAATCCCAAAAAGAGCAGTTGCCCTGCCCGAATCTAGACGTCAAATCAGCAAAAAGTAAACAGATACTTTGTCCGATTTCCGACGCCAACAACCAAACAAAAGCAGCAAAAGCAAGTAGTTGTGCCGCCTGGATTCTGAGGTGAAAATCAACCAAAAGGAGCAGCCACTCTACCTGAATCCCCGCAACAGCAAAGCAGCAAAAAAAGACTCCCTCTCCTTGAAAGATAGAGCAAGCGTACCCTAGAACCTGCCAGAATCTAGTTGGTACCGGATAAAACCCCTACACTTCAAGAGGTAGGTTTATTAAAGTTTTTATTTATAAAAAGTGCTATTTAGACTAGTCAAATGTAAGAAAAATAAGCAGTTATGCTGCCTGAAATTCTATAGAAAATAACACTAAAAAGAGTCATTATTATGACTAAATTTTTATAAATGTATGTGTAACTACAGGAAGGAGACTGTTGTAAGTTTGTAATAATTTACTTATATATACACAAATATATATTTAATGCTTTATTTCAACTGTTAAATAAATATAAAAAAGTATATTTAAGCCAAAAACTATTTTAAGACCGAAAGAGCGAGTTGGGTGCTTAACTCCTTCCCACCTCGTAACTTAGCCTCCGAACCCTTTACAAATCTGATTATTTTTTGTTTTTCTTTGTTATCCTTAAACTAAAGATGTAGACTTTGTTGATCACATTTTAAAAATTTAAAGGTTTTGAAACCACCCACTTCACGCAGCGAGGGAAAGGTTGAAAATCGGGGCACTCACGGTGAGGGAAATAATTAATGTGTATAAAATTATGTTGGATTAACAATTGGTGAATGGCTGTTGTTGAATAAGCCAAGTCAAAATTTGAGTAATGGATGTGACGAGTGGAGAGAAAGTAAACAGAAGAGGAAAATAAAAAGGAGAGATGATGTACTATGAGTGTAAAATGAGGTTTGTTTATTAAAATTGGTTAATTACTTAGATACTAGCTGAAATGTTGGTTAAAGTGATTTAGTTTTTTGATCGATATTGAATTTTTCGATTCGGGCAAGAGGAGTTAACGCTTCGTTCGAGGTTTGGTGATTTTGTTTCGTTACTCCCAAGATAGTAAGGTAAAGGATTATGCTTTTTTAAGTTATTTTATCGTCATATTTTATTCGGTAGGCTTCCGTTGTTATAATTTTATTGGCTTAACGTTTTCTTTGTAAACACATGCTCGGCACTCGCCGATATTTGCTTTGAACTCAGTCGAATCTATTTTTGTTCATACTCCGAACTTTATAATTTTTGTAACACATGTTGGACCTCACTGAAATATCAAACCGTTGGAAAATTTGATTCATATACACCTATTGGACATTTGACTTTATTGGAACTCTCCCGTGATCACTAAGTAAAATAATTTGTTACGTGATATACGTAACGCTAATGAAAGAATGAAATATTTACCACCATTGGACATGTGGTGAGGTAATCCGGATATATCTTCTGACCCATTTATTTTTCACTTGGAATTCATGTTAACATTAGTATTTGATTTTACTATTGCTACATCTGGTTGATGCATTTATTAGTTTTTATAAACTATTTGATATTTGACGAAACATATTCCTTGTGGACAACTCTTCCTTAGAAATCAAAGGGGTTGTATATGAACTTGTTGAGTATTGTTCGTTCACCCTTTTCTACTTTTCTTCAGGTCGTAAATAGATTTGAGATCCTTTTGGGCTCGAGTAGAACGTGTCGAGGGTGACTCGAGAAGAAATAAATTTCCTTAGCATTTGAAGTTTTATTATGGTTATTTTATTGGACAATTATTTTTGTATTGGGATTGGTGGAGCCAATTACATTTTGAGATATATAATAGACAGTTAAGGGTTATTTGGTTAAAATAAATTGTAATGTTTAATTTTAGATATTTTGTGGTTTAGTATTTAGTAATGGTGACGTGGCAAAACTCGGTACCGACACCGCATTAATTTTTTGTATGATTTTCTACAAAATAATAATAATTAAAGGGGAAATGGGAAAAGTATTGGTGCATTAATTGCATCAGTTGTTGTTGACATGTCTATATATATATATAATCAGGGTAGTCTAAATATAGTAAAATCTCGCCAAAAATACTTTCCTAAAATAGAACCACATTTACAACAAATATTAAATAAATTTTATAATTAAATGACAGAAAAATTAAATAGCTCATTGGAACTTGTAACCTGAATTATTGTATCCTAAGCTTTGTGAACCAAGAACCCAACTTTGAAAATAGAAGTCTTAAACAAAACCCTTTGATTTCCTCTCCCCTACATCCAACTTTATCTCTCTCTAATTTCTCAAATAACCCCCATTTTCCTCTCTCATCAATTTGAGCCAGATCTTGACTCTCTCCGGCTTAACTTCACCAAGCTTCCGATTTGACAATTTATATTAGTTTTTAAGTAGTTAAATATTAAAACTTGAACACACACAATGTTTCTTTGTTAAATTAGTATAAATAGTGAATAAAAAAATAAACTTAAAACACACATGCACTTAAACACATGTGCATCAGTTTTTTTTATAGATAACAAATGTGTAGCCGTTTGAAAAGACTTTTAATTTCTAGATTAACATCTTCCAAAATTATTTTTTCTCTATTATTTTAATTTTGTGTTTCTTTTTTGTTTTACTTGAATTTAATTTAAATAAAAATATATTTATTCGTGCGTTTAAACGCACGAGATAAAACTAGTTGTTATTTAAAGATAAGGTTTGATGGTTATGTTGTTGACATTTTTTTTATTGCTTGGTGTGCATGCAATTATTTTTCAAACTCGGTGGTGGTGCCCCTTCTGGTGGCATTCAATGGATAAATTATTGGATGTATGTATTTTATGATTCACAACACAAAGATTTTGAAGTTTTCAAATAGTTGCATTTGGAAGTTTGAGAAGATGGTTTTTATCACCAAATACCTTCATACAGAAAACAAGTATTGGGAGAAGAGTGGCGACTAAAAAACTCAAGTCACAATAGCGATAATTGAATACGGTTTAACAATATATAGAATTACATCCAATCAATCTCCTATAATTACACAATCAATTTACAATCAGTCTACTGTGATATTTACTTTCCTAAATAACAAAGTCAATGCCAAGATATAGAGGGTGAAGATTTATTTATGGCCAGTGTCGGTTGGGGATTGTTTTCAATACATTAGAGATGATCTTTTATGCAATTCTTTACATTAATAAAAGCATTACAAGTGGCGAGTGCCATAGGGACACTTTTATTAAAACATATACAAATATTACACCAACTCAAAACCACAAATCACATGATAGAATAAGTGTGGCTTTCACTGACAGTAATGACACTTAGATGTAGATGAGGCTGAATTTAATTTTCATGAGGGATGAGGCGAATCGGGAGACCTTCAGCTGGATAGGGAGATGCTTTGCAGTATGTCTTCTCGTCTGGAATAAGTTTCTCCCATCTAAATTTTGTCACGAGGCAATGCATGATGATTAGGATTTCAAGCCGAGCAAATTCACTTCCAGGGCACATTCTAGGTCCTCCTCCAAATGGTACAAATGTAAACGGCAAAGGTCCATCTCCTTCAAACCTAGAAGGGTCAAACTTATCTGGATTTCTGAAGTACTCTGGATTTCTATGTGTCGTTTGGACGCTCCAAAAAATCTGTAAGATTATAGAATTGGTAATGTCAGTAAATCTCAACACTCGGTCCGATAATGGAATTGGTAATATGGTAAAAATTTCATGATAATAACTTTTTTAGGACGGAAATGCGTACCTTCCAGCCTTTTGGGATCGTAAATCCTGCAAATGTGAAGTCAGTTAAGGCTTGTCTAAAGGTACCTTGTGCCGCAGGTGATATCCTCATCACCTCATTAATAACATTTCGAGAATACTTCATTTTTTTCACGTCTTCCCACTCAAGTAGCTCTGTCCCCCCTTTACTCTTTGCAATTTCCGTTTGTTCTATCCACCAAAATAAATCACTTAATTTAGCATTATCAACTTTATTTACATATAATTATATAGACTAAAAGTCAACTTTATAGTTACCCTGAAATACTTTATCGTAGACATCGGGATGGTCTGCAAGACAGGAGACGAGAGATGTGAGAACACTGCTTGTGGTATCGTGGCTAGCAGCAAGTAACGATATGATTAAATCTGCGATTGCTTTGTTTGCGGCGGTGACTGGAGATTCGACATTGGCTTCCCCGATTGCGGTGAGCACTTTAGATATCAAGTCTTTTGTTCCAAGATATTTCCCATCCAAGAGTTGACTTCTTCTCAAATCAATGATTGGGTAAAGCATGTCTCGAATAGCATTACCGGCCTTAATAGCTCGTCGTACGGGGGTACATGGAAAATCGATATGGGAATTGAAAATAGCCCGTCAATCACTGTTGTGAAATGACTACTGAGGTTGTCTACCCACTCGTCATCTTGGATGCCAATGAAGAGACTGCAAGATAAGCCGAATATCAGCTCCTTGATTTGAGGATGGGCCTTGATTGTCAGTTGGTTAGACGATGACGAACACCATTCTGTCTCCAAACGGTGTTGGACTAGGGTGTGGATTTTAGACACGTGCCCACGGAATGCATCTATCTTGAGAATCTCAGGGAAAATACGACTACGGAGATCCTTGGTTATTTCTGGGGTAGAACTGGAGGCTGACGAACCACTTATTTTGTCAATTGTGGAAGGCCACCATGCGGAAACGAGCTTGTTTTCGTTGGAGAAGAGGAACTTGTTGCCTGAAGGGACGCAGAAGACTGCTACATTCTCTCCTGTTAAAGCTACCAAAGTGTTTCAAGAAGTGAATGAAGATAATTCAGTTAGTTAGTTAGTTAAAGGGGTTGTATGTATATCATCTATTATGCCTTTATAAGTTTCAGGGGTGTCGTGTGTCAATTTCATATAGTTTGGCAGTTTTCAGTTAGCAGTCTGTTAGTTAGTTATTTTGAGTCTTGTATATATATTCCAGCCTATGTATGGAAAGAATCAATTCATTCAATAGAAATAAAAATTCTTTTCTTCCTGTATTTGATCATCTCTTCCGCATTGTCAATGAATTGCTATGAAGCTTAAATTCTAACATGGTATCAGAGCTAATGGGCTCCCTTACATTCATCTTCATTGAAGCCTCTTAATCATCCCTCTTGATCCAGAAGCCTGTGCTCATCCTTTCTTCTTCAGGTTCTGTTCTTGGTCTTCTATCTGCATTTAATCTTCTTCATATATTTTCCTTTTTTATCATATCATGGTAGAACCAAACCCTCTTGTCAAAGATGTCCAAGAACACTCAAGAATCTAGTAACCAAGCAAATGAATTCTATGATTTCTCGAAACCACCTTTCAACTACCTCCCAGTCATCCCCTATATCTTCATCCTCATGACCATCCTGGCATGAATCTGGTTTCTGAACTTCTCAATGATAATAATTTTACCCAGTGGAAATTGGCGATTTCAATTGCCCTTTCAGCCAAGAACAAACTTGGCATGATCAATGGGATCTTCAAGAAGCCTCTACCTGAATCAAAATATATGAATGCCTGGGATAGATGCAATTCAATGGTTATCTCCTGGTTACTCAATTATGTGTGCCTAGAAATCCGACAGAGTATTGTCTACTTACCTTCTTCCTGTGAAATGTGGGAAGATCTCTTGGCCAGATATTCACAATAGGGGTGAGCAAAAAAAAACCAAAAAACCGAAAACCGAAAAAAACCGAATCTTGGCGGTTCGGATTTTAAAGAAACCGTATATCGGTTTCGATTGTGCAAATACATTATTGAAAACCGAAACCGCACCAGATTACTTAAACTTTTCGTTTTTACTTTTTTACATATGTATATGTATATATAATTCTTAGATCTAGGTCATCAGTCATCTTCCTAAATTCCTAAATCACTAAATTCCTTGCGTAAACACTGATTTGCATTTTGCTGCTGTCTGTATGACTGCGAAAGAGTCGAAGACTTGGAGTCTTCGATACTGATTACTGATAGTTCGATTCCTCTAGTCTACGGTCGATTCCTCAACTCTTCCCCGGTTCGGCGGTTCCTCCTAGGCTCCTCCTACACAGTACACGGCTACACGCCATGCCGTCGCCGTTGCCGTTGTCGTCTCAACCTTGAACCCTGAAGTCCACTGCGCCATTTTCATCAACGATTGTCTGCTCTGCGATTCCTCTTCCGACGACGATTAAATTTCTTCGACTAAGCCACCGAATCTTTGTAATTTCGATGCTCCTTCTTTGATAAAATACTAAAATAGGTTCATGTGTGGCCGAAACATGTGTGGCCGAAACCAATGTATGATCTGTATAGTACCTCAGTGGCAGAAACGATTTCTATTTGCCTCCAAAACTTCACACTTCACATGATATACTTTGTTCTATTTGCTATTTAGCTTTAAGATCTGTTTCAAGTTTCAACTTTCAAGCATAATAATATGGAGTTATTTGGAACATTGATTATATTATTATAAACGTACATATTGGTCATACTTCACATGATTTTACAAGACATTAAAGCACATGTGAAGTTCTATTCCAAATGAAGAATAGAGTTAATTTCATTACCATTTGATGTTCTTGATGCAGCCAAAATTTGCAACAAGGAGTCGATAATATTGGTCAGTATAACTAGACAAATATGTGCAAACAAAGAGAAATATACCAAGTAAAGTTTGTTGGACTCAACAGTGTTGAAGAAGTAATGAGGTCTTCTCCATGGAAACGTGTAACTTGCACAAGGCTTGTATCCTCAGTTGACGCCCCGGTCGAGTAGACTCGATTCTTGTAAATATCTGTGAAATTTTGTCCCTAAATTTCTTGAGCTCTAGGCATAATAGACGATGCGCCAAGTGGCCATGAAATACTGATTATCAAGCTGTTTAGAGACGGGATAGATTAACATGATTAAACGTAAAATTGAACACCATAAGTTTTGAAGTTAAGGGAGAGGTTGGTGCTTACTTTTTTTGTAGAAATATAGGGATGGTTGAAATCTTCAAAAACATGATTCGGCATTTTTCTAGGTTGAGTGCATCACAGCACTGCGGACGGAAGTGGGGATGATATCGAGTTAGAGTTTGAAAATTGAAATAATCGGAAGATTCTTGCTATATTGCGCAACACGTTTTCTCCATAATCTAGTATGGTTAAATAGTAGAGTCTGACAAAGAAAATCCAATTGCTCGTTTTTCCAAGTCAAAATCCAAGGTTTTATAATAATAGGACTTTCTTCTGTTTATGCTTTTGATTCTCATTCTGTATTTCTGTATATCTTCTTTTGGAGTAAAAGTATGTGCCTAGTTGTCATTTATAACCAAAACAAAAATTTATAGCACATATTTCTTTTGGATTGTGTGGAACAAAACCTGGAGAGCAACTCAATTAACAGGTCTGTGCTTGTTCCATTCCTGAAATCTTGAGTAAGACACGAGAATCTGAGATATGGTTTCTACTTGAACATACTAACAAGTATAACATGTTGTTAAAAGCAGACTTTGAAATAACTATTTTTTGAAATTCGGGTTATTATACATTCTTGAATTTGTGGTGCAATTTTTTAATTCTAAAAAATGTTCCTTTTAATTCTTGTGAATCCTTTTCATTTTGTCTAATAGGTTAAAAGGGTTGTAAACGCTTAGGGCAAATATGTGCCAGCCGAGAATATCCTATTGCATTTTTTTATCTGCTAAATAAATTGATTATGTCTTGGTTAATTTTCCTGACACTGTTATTTACAAGGTACTTTTTGTGTCATTTTTTTGTAGATGGAAAATAATCAAAATATTGTTCAGCTAGATAATGAGAATGAGAGTAGGAATCCAAGGAATGAGGCTGAGAATGTGAATGAAGGTCAAAATGTAAATGAGGAAAAAAAAGATAACGCAAATCAGGTTGAGGATAATAAGAGTGGTAGAAGATCTTGGATTTGGGATCATTTTGAATATGTTAAGGGCGCAAAGAGTGTGAATTGCCCTTATTGCAAGAAAACATTGGCATGTGATTCAAGGGTTAATGGTACTGGATCACTAGGAAATCATTTGAAGATGGTTTGTCGTACATCTCCTGTTTTTAAGAAAAATAAGGATTCGAGGAAGCAATCTCTCTTAAGTTTTAAGCCAAGTGTAAAGGGAGAGGATGGGGGTAGTTAAACACTTCTTATACATTTAGTCAAGAGAAGTGTAGAATGGCTCTTGCTAAAATGTGCATCAAAGACAATAGACCTTTTAGTGTTGTGGATGACGAAGGATTTAGGGGGTACTCATGAACCCAATGTTCAAAATTCCTTCTTGATGGACTGTTGCTAGAGATTGTTTAAGCATTTATAAAGAAGAGGCTGATGTTGTTAGAAATCTCTTAAAAAATCAAACGGTTTGCCTCACGACCGACACTTTGTCGTCTGTCCAAAATATCAATTATATGTGTCTGACTGCACATTGGGTTGATGATGAATGGGTGTTAAGAAAGAAAATCTTGAACTTTTGCCCCATAGCCAATCATAAGGGTGAGACAATTGGGAAGTTAGTTTATGGGTGCTTACAAAAATGGGGTATTGAGCGTGTTTTCACAGTCACTGTTGACAATGCTTCATCAAATGATGGGGCCATTAGATTTTTGAAAACTATGCTTAAAGGACCCGATGCCATTTTAGATTGCAAGTACTTGCACTTGAGGTGTTGTGCTCACATAGTCAATCTTGTCGTGAGGGATGGGTTGGAGGAACAACATCTCTCTATTGCAGCCATAAGAAATGCAGTAAGGTATGTTAGGTCATCTCCTGCTCGGGAAGCAAGTTTTAAAGAATCTATTGAAAGATCCAAGGTTGATTGTTGTAAAAAAGTATGTCTTGATGTAGATACCAGGTGGAATTCAACCTATTTGATGCTTGAAACTGCAGAGAAGTATGCCGATGCTTTTGAAAGACTTAAATTAGTAGATTACAAATATAGGACTTACTTTTCATGTCATGATGAAGATGAATTTGAGGGTAATACAAGGAAAAGAAAGAGGAGAGATGGTATTGTGGGGCCTCCAGAGACCGAAGATTGGGAGATTGCTAGGCAATTCATCGAGTATTTGAGGGTTTTCTACAAGGTAACAAATCTGATTTCGGTCCAAATATGTGACATCTAACTTGTTTTTGGTGAGCTTGTGAAAATGCACGCAAGTATATCCAAAATGTGTATGAATGTGGACGAGAAGAAGCAGCAAATGGCTCTTTCAATGAAGGCAAAATATGACAAGTATTGGGATAACATCGATAACATAAATATGTTGTTGTATGTGGCTGTGGTATTAGATCCTCGCAATAAGATGTGTTTTTTGGTTTATTGTTTAGGTCAAATTTATGGGATAGATGCTCAAAAAACCAATGAAATTGCAGATAGAGTGGTAAAAACATTGAATGAGTTGTTTGAACATTATAAAAAGAAAGCTACAAAAGCTAATGTTGGGAACAAGGGGCCTTCTTCATCTTCAAATTCTGATGGGGTGGGTAATTTTATGGATGTTGATGCTAATGGTGACTTAGAATCAAGTTTCTTAAAGTACTTGGAGGAGAAAGGAGGTATAACCAATAAGTCGGAAGTAGAAATATATTTGTCGGATGGGATGGAGAAGAGAGAAGAGACTTTTGACGTTTTAAATTGGTGGAAAATTAATTCAATGAAGTTTCCGGTTCTTTCTCAACTTGCTAGACATGTGTTGGGAATGCCTATATCCACTGTTGCTTCAGAGTCCGCATTTAGCACCGGTGGTAGGGTGATTGATCCATTTAGGAGTTCGCTTACTCCTAAAACCGCTGAAGCTTTAATTTGTGCACAAGATTGGATACGATCAAGCCCAATAGATCTCGAGCTCCAGAATGTGCATGCTAAGACTTCCGAGGAATTACAAGTAAAGTTGGAGATAATTGAAAAGGGTACATATTTCTCTTTTTATGTCTTTATATGTTGAATAACTTTTTGAATTATTAGTATGCTACACATTCATTTTTGATGTGGCAAAATGCACAGCTTGGGCCGTCCTTGAGATGGGTAGGATATCTGGGCTTGTAATCGACCTCCTTGAGCTTGCTAAGATCACAAGAACACCTGAGAAGAAGTGCAAGGCAAGGCCTCGCGAAACCCCTCCGGCGTGAGAGTAAGTATCGAGTGATTGTCAAGAAGTAAATTGACAGAGTAACGAGGCTCAAGAAAGTGTGTGTACCTTGTTAATGGCTATGGAGGGGTATTTATAGGCCCTCAAGGTGATTGAATCCGTCTAGGATTCAGTTTCCATAGCTGCCGAGATAATCAAGGAGGAAATCCCTTGATTCTAGGCGAAACAGGCGGTTGACCGCGTAATTATAGGAGTTGATAAGGTAAGGATTCTGCCCAAACATGGAAACCTTTGACTTGCCTTAGAAAGCAAGCTATTAGCGTCCCCAGCTTGGTGTGTGCTCGAGCGAGCAAGGCTCTGCCCGATTATTCTGTTTGTATCGATCTCTGAACTTGTCAGTCTGAAGATCGGCCCCTGGTCGGACAGGCCAGGCCGATGCCCGCCCAGGCGAAGTAAGTATGATTCCTTTGCGAAGCATGCATGAGTCCCGATCATGGTCCCTGGTCGGACAGGCAAGCCCTTTGTCCGCCTAGGTTTAAGTGAGGGTTGTGCTGCTCGGTGCTCGCTGGGCTGTCTCGTCTTGCTCGCTGGGCTGTGGGCCCCAGCGGTATTATGCTCGTGTCTGGCACGTGATGCTAACTCGTGCCTCGCTCGTGACCCGGTTTGGGCCGGGTATATCAGTGGCCCCTAGCTTCCTGTCTGGCGAGCATTCATGCTCGGAGCGGGGAGCATTCAAATTTGATGTTCGCACATGCTTCAACACTTATGAATTTCCAAGAAGTCAACAAGTTCATCGGGGAGAACTTGAAGCGTAATGGGGAAGCTTCTTGATAGAGGCGTGTCAGGCGCGTGGTCGGAAAGGGCGCGTGAGCCGTCAGAAGTTGGGGCGACAGGACAGGGCGCGGACCACGAAGCGGCGCATTTAATGCGACGTGCCCTTGGTGATGATGGGCCGCCCATCCAGACGCCGTTTCGGCCTCCTTTTTCCCCCCAAAGCTCGATGATCTCACCTATAAAAGGGTAACCCCTCCTCCCCTTTTCTTCTTTACCGTCTTCGAGAATTTCCTAGAGAGAGAAAATTCAGGAGAGCTTGAAGCTGTTGCCTCCATTGCTACCGGGTTTCTCCATTGTAAGGTTGGCGAAATCATTCTGCCGCTTTCGGTGTCCATTCATTCCTTGGTTAAGAGCGAAGCTACGGTTGATTTTTCCCAGAATTGTTCAGCAAAGGCGTATCATCACAGATATCACAGTAAGTCTTCAGCCTCTCTTTCGTTGTTACTTTCAGTTTTCCTGGGTTTATGGATGAGTTTCGCTGTTTCTCTTCATCTCTATGCGTCCCTGTTAGGGTTTTAGGGGATAAGACTACCCTTAGATAGAGATCGAGGAATAGAAACCACAACCCTGCTCGCTAGGCGGGCGTGGCCCCTTTGGGTTGACCTAGATTTAGGATTTTCTTTTCTTCTGCTAATAGTTGCCCGGACAAAGCTCTGATAGTTATTTTCCTCGATCTCTGTGTAGATGTCAGACGTGTCCGATAACGATCGTGAGACCTTCGGCTACGGGCGGAAGGAGCGACTCGGTGGCGGAGAAGTCTCCTCTATTAGCGTAGGCGCGAGGAGGGAGTCGAGGTCGTGTGGCCAGCCAGGCGGGTAGTGGACCACGTGGTTGATATAGTTGACTCCACCGGCGGGAGGACTCAGTGAAGAGGCGTGACCAGGAGGCCATTTGTCGGGCAAGGCCTCGACCAGCAAACAGCCCTTGTAGGAGACTCAGCCGGGCGAGCAAGAATTGAGCAAATAGATTTGGCCGGAGAGGCCTCAGAGGCCGATGAGGCAGATAACCTACCCCTTGCCCGGCGTTTGAAGAAGACTGGCCGCACTCAGGTAGAGGTGGCCTCCGAAGGGATGGATAGCCAAGATAGGATCCCTATTGCCCGCTTCCTGACCAGGGTAGGGGGACTTCCAGTAGTGGTTCCCGTTGAGGAGAGAATCGAAGAAGAAGAAGAGGAGGAGGAGCCCGACTGGTACATTAACGCTGATGAAAGCCGCTATGCCGCCTGGGCTACGTTGGACACACGGACAAGGTGACCGCATGGCTCACGTCCCGGGGTTGATTCTCATTACAGGCGAACAAGATGGGCGTGCCGCGAATGTGAAGCTTTCCGTGAGCAAGGGAATGAAGTTATATTCTTCGCAGATTTTTCGAAGTCGGGTTCGTCTCCCACTGGAGCCTTTCTTGGTTGATTTTTTGCTCGAGTCTAAAGCGGTCCCCTGTGACTTGATGCTGAACACCGTTCGAGCCATTACCGCTTTCACAGTGGCGTGCAGGCTGCTAGGATCTGAACCGGACATGTACTTGCTCCGGAAGCTGTTTATTTTTGCCCCGAGCACTGGTGGGAGGATCGGAGTGAGGGCCAATTCTAGTTTTTGAGCGAAGTTCAGGAAGGTAGACTCCTGGGATAGGAGAGTTTTGCTTATTGAGTCTCGAGTCGGCTGGCCATTTATGCCCACGGCCTCCGACGAAGTGAAAATCCCCAAGGCTTCAAAACAGGACTTCAGCTCGGGAGAGACTGTCCGTTTGGCCGCGTTGAAAACCGCCGTGGGGGTGATAGAGGAGAACGAGAAGCGTTGGCCAGCAATTTCTTCTCGATTGGAAGGAGGCTGGTTTGTAACCCTCGCAACTTATGCTTGGCCGGTGTGATGAGGGCCGAGATTCACGATGTTGAGCCTCTTTTGATCCACGTGCAGAGACCACATCCTTATTGGGGCGACTGCCACGGTAACATGTTTAAGTGGGAATGCGTTGAGTGCCAACGTTTGGGCCCGGGCGGAGACTGCCGGCCGCCTTATGAAGATCATGATGGTTATTTTTCGCGATGTTCTCACTGTTTCTATCCTGGCTGTGTCTCGCTCGTAGCATTTAGTTATTGACCCTCTTTCTGTTTTCCTTGTTTCAGGGATGAAGAATGTGGCTTTGCTGAAGGCGAGGAGGCTACAAGCTAGTCAGCGAGCAGCTGATTTGAAAGTCAATGATCCTGTGGCTCTTCCCAAGGTGCCCTTTGGTCCCGGCTAAGCGCCGGGCTTGGGCAAGGCCATAAGCCCGGCTAGGAAAGCACCGGTGCCCAAGGTCATCATCCCTCCGCAAAGGTGGCACGGCCGAGACCACGCGGTCGTTGAGGATCTTTGCTTGGGCAGCAGGTGCCAACACCTGCAATGGTGCCCCCGACGGCCAAAGATGCTTAAGGGGAAAGGAAAAGAAAGAAGAGCCTTTCCCCTCCTCCTTCTACTCGGGAGGTTCGTCACTAGGAGTGGAGTCCCTTGACCTTCTGCTCCCGCTCAGTAGGTTGTCTGTCAGACTTCTTCCAATTGGGCCGACAACTTTGGAGGCGGTGAGTTCAAGATGCCCTCACTACAGTCTTTGCCCAGGACTGGTGAAAAAATTTACTGGCGATGCCCCATTATTGGGAGGCATCGACCTTTATGCTCGTGGAAGCCGGCGGCTGGTAGGAAAAGGTATAATTGAGAGGCGGGTTGCATGATGATCTTGCAGGGATCGAGATCTGGCCGGCCACGTCCTAGTTGGGAGCGTGGGACTTTGTTTGGCGAGGTAAGGCTTTTGAATTGGATTTGTCCTTTCCTTTGCTTGTCTCGTGTAATGCGATTACCTTTCCTTTGTTCGCAGATCGCTTCTACTGCCAATCTTTCTACAACGAAGAAAGGCGCAAGAAAGCGAGGCTGGCTAATGAGGCCACAGCAAAGAAGGTCGAGCAATTGCTTCGCTTTGGTGACGAGTTGGAGGCCCAAGCGGCTGCGGACCAAGAAAAAAAAAGCTGAACTGTTGAGCATAATCTGAAGTTGGTCGCCCGAGCGGTGACCTATCATTTGCGAAGAAAGATTTGGTCGGCCGGTGAAAAGAATCAAGCCGACCTGGAAAAAGCTCAAAGTGATCTGGCCGCGGCAAGCGAGCAAAGGGACCGTCTGCAGGTCGAGAGAGACGCGCTGAAGATGCAAGCCGTCAAAGATGGAAAGCATGTGGAGGAGGCTGTTCCGGGAGATTGAAGGGCCTTAGAGCAAGGCTGTGGAGGATTATAAGAAATCCATAGCAACCGAGGGCGACTTCAAACTAACATTGCTTTTGATGAGGCGTGGCGATGCTATAGTGCCCTATTTTGCACATGGCGTCAATCACGTCCTTACGGCTCGGCCGTGGGGTGATTGATATGAAGACCATGGCTAAGTGGGGTTCAAGCGTCTACTCAGGAGGCTCGCCAGTTCCACCACTTGGTCCCCTATACTCACGACGAGCTGGAATCTTTGGCGAAGGTCGACCAGGAAAATGGCCGCCAACCTTGGGATCCACCCACTCCCCCGGCCGAGAATGTGTGCTCTCTAATCGACGCCTTGGAGGCGAAATTGCACGGTTGATAGCGAGGAGGAGGCCCGAGAAGGTGAGCAGAGAAGGCTGCTCGAAAGGCCACGAATTTTCAATATACCGATCAATATCGGGCTTCAGCACAAGGTCTTCCTCCCCCCGAGCAGATGCCTCCACCTCCTCTAGAGCAGATTCCACCACCCCCTCCAGAGCCAGCTCTTGATCAGCTTTAGATTAGGTTTATTTCACTTGGCCTGCGCGCCAGTATTTTTGGTTTCCTTTTTGTAACCTCTGATTTAACTGTCATACAATTCACCTTCTGTTGACAAATTTCTCTTGCACTTGCTTTCGATTCAAATTGTTTGTTTGCTCGATAATTGTTTCTCGTTTTCTTACTTGCATCTTTTCTCACGTCATTTGTTAATACAAATGCGGTGCTCCCCAAAATATATCGAGCAAAAAATGTATGAATAACTTTAACCAAGTGCGATTATTAAAATAACAAGATTAACAAAGCATTCTTATTATTTAAATTGAGATGTTACCCGAATAGTATACCGGGCAGAAATGCTTGGATCTGGCCAAGGCTTAGAACGGGTGAGCTTCCAGAAGACTGCCAAGCGGGCATGGCCCAACTCTCAATCGGCAACCAACAGCCGGGCAGGGCCTTGCTCGATATGGGTAGTTCGAAGCGGTTGTTGGTATATCTTCCGGGTATTGAGATATACGGTTAACGGTGTTGCTCGGTCACTATAGGAACCGAGGTAGTTAATCGTTATCTTGCGAGGAATGGACTGGGCAGCTGAGGCGAGCATCTAGTACGTGAACCCGGGCATGGCCGCACCTCACCCACAGAGGATGAATTCACAGATACTAGGGATTTTAAAATTTTTGACCGGGCATGGCCTCGTCTGCTCGCTGGGCGAGCAGAATCTAGTCAAACAAGTACAAACAATTGCAGAATAACAGTTCACTGATAACTTTGAAAATTCTGAACTGGTGAATATGACAACAACTTGCCTTTTATTGATAAATGATCGATGACCCTCAACAGGACTGAGGTCTTGCCCTTTTGTTTCCTCGACCTAGGGATAATACTTTTTGAGGTGATACGCATGCCAAGGATACTTGAGTCTCTTCCTTCATAGGAGTGCAGGTGTGTAAGTGCCCTCCCTTATTATTCCGATAACTTTCGGAAGGGCCACCGATTAGGGGACAACTTTCCCCACTGCCCGATGACCAGGTTACTTCAATTTTTAGAGCACTAGATCCCCAATAGAGAGGCTACGCCTCGAACTCTTTATCATGGTGAGCTTTTGCCCTCTGTTTGTAGTTGACCATTAAAGTCGTGCATCCC
>JABEVN020002012.1:0-22855 GCA_013146195.2 Codonopsis lanceolata | reverse complement strand
TTTGGTCTTTGAGTGCGGTTGTCTTTCCTTTAGAGTATCGGAAAAGAGCAGGAGGGTGTATTGACTTTAAGTTGTCCGTCAGTATATCTTCATCAATACGGACCCCTATCTCCATGCTTCTTTAAAGGCTGGCATGGGAGATACCGCATGTGTTCCGGTATATGGGTTGGAGATTCTATGTCCCGGCATGACTCGGCCCAGGATCGAATGTCAAAAGTGCGGGCCAACTTTCGTTTCCACATTTGCAAATTCAGCGCATGTTTCTTCTCTCTTTGGGTGCATGACTCGAGGTCTCTTTTGTTTTACGGGCTAGTGTTGTCTTTATACCTTTCAAGGAATCTTGACTATCGGTCCCGTATTTTGAGGTACTCTTGTCGACCAATCAACCATTGCTGGCGACCCTACGGTGAGATGGAAATTGGAAGCCATAGCTTCAAGCTAGCTCCCACTTAGCACCCGATTAGGTAGGATTTCGGATGGGATATAGGGCATCCGGTCCCATCAAACTTTATAATAAGGCATTTTGAATTTTGAAGGCGATGCGGCGGCAGAAGGTTGTAATGTCTTCGATGCAGAGTAGAAAATTCCCCTTTGTTGAGCAGTTTGAGCATCATGGTTTTCATATTTTCCATGTCGGCTTCCATTTTGGTGGCTGGGGGAGTTGGTTTCAGGTATATGCTGGTAGGATTTAGGAAAGCTGGGTTAATTTCTGCTTGTGGTGCTGGATATGGATTTTGAGCAGGGTATAAGTCTTGGGTCAGATTTTGAACTGGGTAAGGATTCTGAGCCGGATATGGATTCTGGGCTGGTGGATTTTTGGGTGGGTATAGGTTTTGGTTTGGATAAAGATTCTGGGTAATATAGGGGTTTTGAGCTGGATATGGATTCTGGTCAGTATAGGGGTTTTGAGCTGGTGGATTTTTGACAGGGTAAAGGTTTTGAGTTGGGTATAGGTTTGGTGAATGGAGGTTACAGGTCGGATAGAGTGCAGGCTTTGAGGTGGATTTTGGTGGTACGGGTTTTGGGTATTGTAGGCTGGTGGATTCTGAATGGTTTCGGCTGGATGGCCGGGATCATTGGGAGATAAGTAGGTAGTGACTTGGCCTGACGGGTTATAGCTCTGGGGATCCATATGTGGGCTATTTTGGAGTGGGTTGTTCATGGGAAAAGGGAGGTCATTTGGATTCTGGGGAATATTGGTGTTTGGGAGAGGGTATGGAGGATAGGATGAGTAAGGATTGACATTTGGGTAGTAAGGAGTTGGTGGAAGGTTAGGATTTGGAGTGATGGTAGTGTTTGGTGAGTTAGTGTTTGGCTGAGGGTTTGGGTTTGGAAGTGTATGTGAGGTTGATGCCTCTGAGGAAGCTGCGAGGGGAAAATTACCTCTCCCTTTGGATTTCAAGTTACGTACCACCGATTAGCCATCGGCTCATTATTCGGTCGACTGTGCACCCAGTGCAGTCTGCAGCCCTTCTTGCATTCTTTGAGTCGAACATATCACAGGAGCCCTTATCTGTAAACCCATAGCGGTTTTCACTTTACGCCATACTATCGAATCTGTACCTAAATTGTTTACGTCTGATCGATCACGTTTACGATACCCTACGATCGATCTCTGCAGTTGATTCTCGTATCAATCGGCCAGTACTGTCTCTGCCTTTCCAAATTCGGGCCGGGTTTTAAGGAAAATGGACACAGTATCGAAAATTTGGTGAAGGCTTTTACGGGCTTAGAGCAGTGTGCCTTTATTAGTATATTTATTATTATTTTATTATTCCTGAAATGACCGGATAAGCACACAGCTTAATTTTGGCAGATCTCGGGACTTTCTGGAATAATGGATTCTTTACCAGTATAGGACCAACGTATTTCACCTGCCTTTCGACTCCCCGAGATTAGACTGATCCCAGGCGAAGGGCCTATACTTTTTCCGGGATCCACCATTCAAAATGATCTAGGTCGAGCACTTAGAAAAATAATAAATCAGCCCCAGTGTAAAAAATTTTTTTTTTTTGACTTGCGCATTTTTTTTTTGACTTGCGTACATTTTTTTTTTTTTTGGCGGGGCGACCCAAAATTTAAAATGCAAAAAGCAGGTCGGTCTTGAAGTGTCTGAAAATCTATATCTGCGATCTAACGTTGGTTTATGCGGGGGTAAGTGGCCATGTAGTGTAAGGTAGCAATTCGGAATATATTTATATGCATGTGTATGCGTGTGTGCGGTATCTAAAAAGCAAAAAGAGGTTTTTTTTTTTTTTCAGATATAGAAATAGGAAATAAAATAGATATGTGCGTCTTCTTTGTTGTGTGTGGATTTTCTCGGCTTTTTAGCTTAAGTGCAAGCAAGCAAGCATACCATCAAGAAATAGAAAGAAAAGCGGGGAATCTATTTATATATATATATATTTTTTAGAAAATGGGTCCTAATCCCCAAAATAAAATGACAGAATGAATGCATATATATACATATGTATATTTTGCAGAATGAAGATGAAGCAGAATAGAATAATATAAGACTGAAAATGGAAAGAAATCTTTTTTTTTTTTACAAAGCTGACCCTTTTTGTTGTCTTTGCCGGATATGAAAAAGTATTACATATACATCATATATAAGTAATAGTGTTTGAAGGCTTTTGATCGGCCAAAGTCACGGCATTGTATGCCGGCGATACCACACTCTATGAGAATGCTTTAAGGGTATCAATGGAGTTTCCAGCCAATATACTTAGACCGCCTTATATATACATATATATATATATTTTTTATTTTTATTTTTTTTTTGAAAGGAAAAAAAAAATCTCTTTTTTTTTTTTTTGAAATTTTTTTTTGACATATATATATATTTATACATATATATTATTTATTTAATTATTTTTTTTTTTTTTTCAAAATGTATATATATATATATTTTATATACTCTTAAACATGCACGGGCAATTATCGAGCTTGAGGCTGCTTTGCTAGATGGAGGATCATATCCACAAATATGGCCACTGTAGTAATGGGAACACTTTATTCAAATGCGTAAATTAATATGACAAGCATCTTTTGAGAAACAAATAAAAACAAAAAAAAGGTTTTATTTTGCGAGTCTAGCCCTCCATTTTATTTAAAATAAAACAAACTCCCAGAGTCGCCACTTGTGAGGTTCAGGAAATGTGCTCCCGCGCCCCATGGCCGCCACTTGGATAGGGGTGCTGGCGTGCGTGGGATCTTGAGGACACCTTGCTCTCGTTCCACCCTCCCTTGTTTGGGGAGGGCGAAATCAAAGTGCGAGAGGAGTCTTGTCTATATTAGCAATGGGAATGTGCCTCGGTTGCCTTGGTGAATTTTGTATCCAATATGGGAACTTACGTCCCCCATGAATTTTATGAAAATAGCCTTATGGCCTATTTTGGATCACTATGAGTGCCTTAAGTTTTCTATGTCCAGTTATCCATTATTTAGGATACCAAGACATAGAACTACATCACTTTCCATTCCCATTCTTCCTTGTTTAGAGGAGAACATTGAAAGTGCAAAGAAAGATGTTCTGAAGCTTGTTTGGATCCAAAATGTTTTAGAGTCGCCACCTTTATTTTAAGGCAAAAATAAAGGAAAACCAGAAAAGAAAACCAGAGATTTTAGAAAGCGGGTTCGGAGGCTAAGTTACGAGTTGGGAAGGTGCTAGGCACCCAACTCGCCCTTCGTCTCGAGCGTTTTTAGTGAAGTATGCTTATTGTCACATTTATTTAGCAAATAAATAAGGTCTTATTTTGACAAGGGAAAATTAAACAGATACATTCGTGGCCACATTATTTACGGACTCGCAGCCGCCTCTTTCCAATAATTACAAACACATTTAAAAATATTTGGCCATTATAACAGCTCTTTTTAGTATTATTTCCTAATAAAATCCGGGCAGCATAACTGCTTATATTTTGATATTGAACCGGACCGGAAATAATACATTTACAAATAAAGATTTTATTGAATAAATAAAGTAAATAAATACAAACTTATCTAAAAATATTTGGCCATAATAACGGCTACATTTAGTACTATTTTCTAATAAAATCCGGGGCAAACAATCGCTTATATATTTACATTGGGCCGGATGAATAATACTATTACATAAAAATGAAAGACTTTAACAATAAAAGCTTACAAGCGGCGTAGGGTGTGCTCGCTCTGTCCCTCGGGAGAGAGAGTCTTTTTTCTGTGCAGGCAGTGCAGTGCAGTTGAAGTTGTGTGAATTTGGGCGTATGCTTGCTCGAAAGTTACTTTTCGGCCTCGGGATCGGGCGGGGGTAGCTTTATTTTTGTTTGTTTGGTGGAAAAGGCTAATTTTGGCGGAGTAAACTGCGGCTATTTTGGCCTTTTAAATCGGGCAGAGCAACTGCTCTATCCACGATTTTTGGACCGGGGAAAAAGAGTGGATACCTAGCTGGGGGGCTAAGGAACACTTCTACCGGTTGGATTTGTGTTTGGCGGAGGTTTGGCAGGGTTTCTAGGCTTTAGAAATCTATCTATCGGTGTTTATTTCTTCAGCGTAACAACGGCCTTGAGAAATTTCGGAGAGACGTGTCGAATGAAGGGCGGGATGCCTCTATTTATAGGAGGAGAAATTTGGGACATCGGAATTTAATTTTCTTCTTCGCGCATCGATCACGAGGTGGTACATTTAGACGAATTGTGAAATGCGGCAAGTTTTGCATTGAACAGTGTTGGGGGAGAAGAGTTTGGGCGCCACCTACTAGAGGTTTGGGCGCCACACCCAAACCTTGGGTAGGTGGTGCCCAAACTTCAAACTTGGCCTATTTCTGACACTTTGACCCCCTGCAATTTGTCCTTTTGTGCATCCTGCTTTGTCCTTTTGCAATTTTGACCCTGTAACCTGACATTTGTTAATGTTTTAACAGGTCTTGATATCTTTTGTCATGTCATATATCTGAGGTACGAAATTGGGGTGTCTACACATATACGAGAACATGGCATCTCTACAAGCCTAACCATTTCATCAAACATGCTCCCAACACTTAAACAACAAGATAGAATGATTTACCCTACATTATTACACATAAATAATATCATAAACATGGTTTATAATCTGATCATAATCTGTTCATCCAACCAAAAATTCATCATTTAGCATATACAAGAACATGACATCTCTACAAGCCTAACCATTTCATCAAACATTCTCCCAACACTTAAACAACAAGATGGAATGATTTATCATGCATTACTACACATAAATAACATCATAATAATGACTTATAATCTATTTATAATCTGTTCATACAACCAAAAATTCATCATTTAGCATATACGAGAACATGACATCTCTACAAGCCTAACCATTTCATCAAACATGCTCCCAACACTTAAACAACAAGATGGAATGATTTATCATGCATTACTACACATAAATAACATCATAATAATGGTTTATAATCTGTTTATAATCTGTTCATACAAACAAAAATTCATCATTTAGCATATACGAGAACATGGCATCTCTACAAAGTCCTAAGTGCTCTCATTGACCTCAAATAACAAGATTGTTTTCCCTAGGGTCAATGAGGCTAAAATAAATAAGAAGAGATGTTGTAACTCACTTTAAATCAGCCCTACAAGATGTACAAAACGTCCATGCAAAGGTGGGTATGTGTTCTCCTTGACCTCCTCTCCTCTTCTATGGTTCGGTTTTGGAAATGGCCTCCTCAAGACTTGGCCACCATTGTTGATCACCCAAGAACCTTCAAGAAACTCTCTATAACTTGCATGAAATGATCAGCCACGAATTTGGGAGAGGATAACTGAATAAGATGGGTTTAGTGGAGGTAATGGTCACTCTATGGCTGAAGTGGGGTGGGAGGAAGTGTCCAATGCATGTTTGTGCATGTTGGATGTCTTTCTTTGCCAAGTGTTTTACATGCACTTAAAACTCTCAAAACTTGTCAAGCATGCAAGGGAGGATAGGTAGGACGAACTAGGGTGGTTTAGGGTGAGTTAGGTTGGGTTTGGGTAGGGTTTAGTTAGCCCAATTGGTGAGTGGGCAGAAAATCCCGAAATCTGTCACAGCAGACCATGCGCTCGCATGGTAAGAAAGGAAGTGACCGCATGGTCCCTGCCCTTCACAATTTCTTCCTTGTTGATTCCTTTCTCGGTCCCGGACTCTCCCGCATGCAACCTCAAGTCCTCCCGAGCCAAAAAGTGTCTAGAATTCACTCTAAAAGACCTCCAATCAATAACCAAAACAATCAATGTTCAAACCTCACTCAAACAAGGCTAAGAACTTAAGTAAAATACTCCCGAACGACAACCGAAAAGGTCAAACGAAGAAGGGTTAACTCTAGAATCAAACTAGCAACCAAACCGACGATGCAACTAGCATTCAACCAACATCTAAAGTATGTTAATGATGTTATGAGTGGTATCTAACATTAATCCATGTGTTTACAACATAAATCACAAACCCGAGTTTCAAAGCATCTCGTGAAGGAAAGGTGCAAACGAGCATCTCAAACGACGTCAATGAACATGCTATCGACTTTAAACATATGAGTGAGCTAAGTTAACATACTAATGATGATTATGAAAGTATGAACTCATAAAATAAACAAGCAAGCAATGATTCAGGGTTTTACATTCGCCCCTACTAAAAGGAATTTAGCCCCTAAATTCTTACCGTGATCTTCAAACAAATGAAGGTACTTCTCACGCATCTCCAACTCGGTCTCCCAAGTCGCTTCCTCGATCTCATGATTCCTCCAAAGAACCTTAACCAATGGAATTGTCTTGTTCCTCAATACTTGCTCCTTGGTGTCGAGAATCTTCACCGGTTGCTCAACATACGACAAATCAGGCTGGAATGAAATCTCCTCATACGCAAGAACATGCGAATCATCCTTAAGATACTTCAGAAGCATAGATACGTGAAACACATTATGAATGTCCGACAATGATGGCGGTAAAGCCACCCTATAAGCCAAACTCCCAACTCGCTCAAGAATCTCAAAAGGTCCAACGAACCTCGGTGATAACTTTTCTTTCTTCCCAAATCTTTAAAAAAAAAAAAATATATATATATATATATATATATATATATATATATATATATATATATATATATTCAAAATCAAAATCAAAAAAATAAAATATTTCAAAATTTTCATCCTCAAGTTTAAGTGTGGTAATGCTAGCCGTAGTCAATGAGGAGTTAATGCAATGAACTGCATAGCTAGTCCGTAGATCCCTTTGGAATTTACTTGATTTTGCGAAACTTTTACTTTTCTCTAAATTCTTCATGCACCCACACCAGTCATAATTATGGATTGATTAGAATAGTTTTATAAAGTTTATAACACCTACTTCATTACAACAAGATATGCACAAGAATATGATGCATAGCCATTCGAACATAATTGTTGCATTAAATTGTGACTTAGGGTCAATTGCATGATAGTTAGATCCCTTGGATTTTTCTCATTTATATATCTCAAGCACACTTTCGAACCGTGTCTGCATGTTAGTCTCAATTGTCCCTACCATCTGTCTTAGCGAATGCTTATGTGAAATTCAGTGATGCTAAACATTCAACCCCACAATTCCCATAGTTGATATGATATTTTGGGTGTCTTACTTGCTTTAAAAACTACATGAGCATTTGGCATTAAGAAATGACTTAGGCCATCTTTGGATCGTTAGAGCCTAAATATTCCCTGACCTATACTAAAAATATCCCTAGTGTCCCCGTTGAGCCTAATGAAAAAGAATGGAGTGTGCCAAGCACACTATTTAAACCCCCATTCGCCATCGTTTCTATTACCCACATTAACTTAACCCTAAAAGCCTATACACTTTTAGCCTACCCTTTGAGAGAGTAGGATGTGGGTGGGGAAATTGATTTTTGGAAGACCATTCTTTTCAGTTGGGCTATTTTTCGGAAGACTTCTTCTTTCCGTCGTCGAAAAAAAAATAGAAAAAGAAAAGAAAAGAAAAATAATGCGTCGACGGAAAACGAAACGGAAGAAGAAGAGTGTAACAAAGATTCAAATGGAAGCATAGCTTTCAAGAGAAAATATGTCAGAAAAATCATGCTGATAAGAATGATGTGATATTTTTAGAAATATATATTGCCCAAAACAAGTTTGGGGGGGGGGGGAAGAAGAAAAGTGAAAAGTAACGAAAAACACCCCTCCACTTGTGGTCTTTGCAGGTCCTAGCCTAAATAGGGAAAACTTCTTTTTGCTTGGAAGTATGAGGGATAAAGGGTAGTCTTACTCTCTCACTTTGAATTCCAACCCCTTTCCATCAAATCCCCCAACACCTTGGCCTTACATTACAAGCTAAATAAAGACCTAATGATCTTCTTGCCAATGCTTATCTTGTTTTAAGCGCTCAAGTGAGTCATATGAAATTGATCAAACACTTCATGTTCATTATTATTCGCCCTAAAGCTCACTGTGTTAGCATAATCTTAGCTATTACAAGTCATTGGGATAGGAGAGCATTGTATGTCATACATAGAAGTACATGGGATGGATGTATAAGTCTTTGAAATCCTTGGGACCTTTCTTTTTATAACTGACCGGGTTTGGATGGTAGATCTCATAATTCCTAATGCATGATTTTCTATTAAACTTTGATTTTCATATGAATGTGGTGTTTAGCCTAATAAAACTGTTTTAGTTAAGATATTCTCTAAGACTGGTGATCACACACACACGGAGAAATTAGAAGTAGTAGCAGTTTTAAGAAAAGATCAGTTGGTTTTATGTGACTAAGCCTGCATATATGTGCTGAGCATCAAACTAAGACTGCTTTGCATGCCATACTTTCATAATTTGAGGTTGAAACCAAAAAGATTTTTGTTTTGTTTTAGTTTAATTTTTATCTGCTTTTGTATTTATCAGTTTTTGTATTTATCGGCTTAGTCAAGTCACTCGAAAGAGTCTCCTTGAGTTTGTGGGTTTATAGAGGAGTGTAAATAGTGTCACCCTCCAAAAAGATTTTCATTTTTGTTATTTATATGCTTTTGTATTTATAAGTATTATTTACTCGTGGACGAGCAAAGTTTAAGTTTGGGGGTATTTGATCGATGTATTTTATACGTCGATTTTATATACTTCTATGACTTAAATTATGCTATTTCACGAGGCTTTTGGCTACTGATATATGTTTTTGGTGAGTTTTGTAAGTCTCAGGGTTTTTAGTGAAAATATGCAAAACTCCAGGGTTTTATATGCAAATTCCAAGAAGGGCCAAAGATGAAAAATGAAGAATAAACGAAGGTTGTCCAATCTGGAGACCTTGCGGTCGCAAGGTACCCAGACCTTACCCCCGCAAGGTAGGCAGAACATCAAAAAAGGCAGAAAACCAAGGCCAGAGCTACTGGAGACCTTGCGGACGCAAGGTACTCAACACCTTGCGACCGTAAGGTGGGCAGAATGCGATCTTTTCGTATTTTCACTAGTGTTTTGATTGGATTACAACTCCCGGGTATAAATTGAAGTCGGATGCCAAGAGCCAGATAGAGAAAAACGGCTGGAAACAGTCTTAGGTAGATTTTAGATAGTTTTTAGGTTGTATAACACAGTTAGATTGTGTAATTTCAAGTATTGAAGATCAAATCATGTTTCCGTTCATCTCCATGTGCTGTTCATTGTCTATAGTGAACTAAAGCATCCATAATCTAGGAGGTGGGAGGTAACTTGTATCGAATTTATGTTTTGATTCATATTTATGTTCATTCAATTCTTGTTGATTGTGGTGTTTATCAATCCCTATATTATTTTGCTTTGAACAAATGAATGTAATCACAAATAATAAAGGCCTAGAGGTGCGGATAACTGCATGACCAATGTGCATATGTTGTACACTGGCTCACCATCACAATAAATTGGATCTATCGATGCACGAGAGTGATAAGTTAGGACCAGGTTCATACATGATCTAGGTGACAGATAGATCATAATCTAGGTGACAGCTAGATTGAAAGTTCCAGTGCTTAGGATATAGAATGGATGAATGTTGCGGGGATGGAGGCTGAACCAATAGTTCAACAAGCTATATCTATCTTTAGTGAACGAACCCAAGAAATTGAATGATAATTATTATGAATTGAGCATAAATGAGATACAAGTGAGACCCAGAATCCTAGATTGCCACCCACCATAAGATCTTCATAACTGAATTACTGCTAATTAGTTAAACAGCTAAATATAAATAGTAGTTTAAGAATATAATAATTATAAAAACCCCTTTAGATCAATATTTTGCTATCAATAAAGTGCACTGTTCGTGATCTCTTGTCTCTGTGGGTTCAACCCTTGCTTCCAATACTATTCTATAATAGTCTTGTCCACTTGCAAGGAAAAAGATTAAATAAAACATCGATCACATGTGCAGCCCAAGACGGATCAAAGGTCTGCTGGTTTGATGTTCTTTTAAAGATTTTATCTCACAATAGATACATTTGCTGGTCGACATAGTTGAAGAAGGAACTATCAACCCGTAGCAAGTCTGCTAGTACGATATCTTTGTAGAAGCTATCATCATATAGCAAGTCTGCTAGTGCTGGTGTACTGAATAACTGGTCTGCTGAGGTCATTATGTAAGATTAAGACTAAGATTTAGACTCACCTAGTCTAAGACCTATGCATTGTTCAACAAGTTGCCACACTAACCGGTATGCAACCCTTTTAGTCACTTGTTAGAACATGCAGTAATGGGAACAAACAAATCAAGGTGTTTCAGAATATGCAAATGAATAAGAATTGTTTCAGCAGCCATATTCCAATAGGGATACATCGACCTACCAAGGGATGCTCGGGGGAATAGACTTGCCAATGGGCTATATTGGTTGCATCAAAGGGGCTACCTGTCCACTGTGGCCAATAGTGGGGGGGGGGTGTGATAAAATTTGGTATGGCAATCCATCACTGTCACGAATCCCATAATCAGTGATGGCGATGCATTGTCTCACCATCGACTCGACCAAGTATGCCAGTTGGACTAATGCAATGTCAAGTAGATGTTAACTTGTCATTAAAAGCAAATAGGGAACGAGCTCAACAAGAGCGAACTCGTCCAAGCCAAATAGGTATGTCACTCTACAATATGTTCACAATTACGCATGCTATTGCTATAATCACATGGATCACAATAGGAGCTCAAATAAGTCTTGAAGGCATACATCTCAAGCATGGATATCAAACCAAATCATAATCTTGAAAGCTAGTATACAAGTCAAATGGACTCTAAACATCGTAGATTGAATGTGGAGCTGATATTCTTCAATGGCTCCCTAAACTTGACTCCGTTGAGTCCTTGCTAAACTTGGGACCAAATAGAGCTAGGATACAAAGTATTATTCATTATTTTTGATTCATTCAATTCAGGTCCATAAACATTCATTTATGATTATCCTAAAGTCAAGTTAATTTCCAGATTCTCTGTTATACGTCATTCTGCGCAGCCATCTTGTATATTCAACCAATAATTCATCACAACTCTAAATTTTATGAATCATACATATTTTGAAACTAGACTCTGTAATATATAATTTAGCACTTTAAAACACTCCATTCGGAATTGTATTCATCACAATATAGTCACTTCAAGTTCATGTTAACAATCTGACTTCCTGTAAGCAGAATACTGACACAACCATAATTCGTTACCTCTTTGAGGTACCTACAGACCTTGGAATTGAATGGTAATTTAAAGGGAGTCACCTAACTTATATAGGTAAAACATATCCAAAAACCAGCCTAATCCCTTTCGCAGAGTTATCCAAGCAATTCCTCAAAATTTGCTCAATAACAGGATTGAATCTGTGACAGCACTTCCTATTAATCTAGCATCTAGCAAAGATTGAACAAGATGGTGAAGCTACAATGATTAGCAAACTCACATACATATATATAGGGGATTAGTAGCTTAGCTAGGCCTCTTAAAGGCTAGAGAAAATGAAAACAAAGTAGATATTGTTGATCTACAAGTCAAGAGCTTCGATTTGGTGGTCACGAATCACAAAATAGGTCACCAGAGCTCTGGGAACCTAGCACACACACAACTCTCACCTTGAATCTCCCACACAAGATCTCTATAATGGAGGAAGGAAATATATAGAGAATTAGGCTGGTTTGAATGGTTTTCTTCAGATTGTTGAAGTCACAAAGTTTAAATCCAAGTGAGGAGTAAGTTGGACTCTCATTGGTTGATGAGGCTCTAACCAATGAAAACTTAGGACTAAAGTCTCTAATTGGTTGAAAATAGACTCACAAGGATCTCACTAAATGTTTAGGAGCTGATTTGGGTCGAACTTGAGCAAGGGTTCAAGAGTAAACAACCAAAGAAGTCAGAAATTCCCAAAGGCTGGAAGCAGAGAGGCGCGGTCGCACCACTCTGGACCATGCGACCGCATGATCTGGATTTCTAACATCATTCATGGACTTTTGAGTCAGCTTGTAGTGTGCCTGATGACCCAAGTTGCTACGTGCTCAGTAGGCTAGTGTATGAGCTACACGTAGCGGACCAGGCTTTCGGGCTCGGGGCGTTACATTTTTTTTTGTTCATGTTTAAGTGATTTGAAATTACAATCTCAAACAATAAGATTTGAAAAATAATTCAACTAATTTGTCATTAGTGTGAAATTTTCATCTATCACGGTGTAGAATCTTTTTTAAATAAATGACATTTACATTATAACACTTGTCAATCATATTTTTTGTCATAATTTTTTAGATTTGGATTGACTACGTTTTATAATTCAAATGTCGATTGTGTAAAAAATATTATAAAATAAGTTTACTGATGCATGCACATATAAACAATAATTTAAAGTTTTATTATTTGTTGATTTTTTTTATCCCAATGAGAGGCAATGCTTATGCAATCAATAATTTTATTTTTAATTGGAATATTTAAAAATAAGTGTATATATACTTCATTTAGAAGTTTTAAAAAATCAAAAGTCTATAATATTCTTCTTAAAAAGAAAATGCTCCATTAATTTGACACCATTGAAAGAGAACTTGAGGATATAGTACTCCCTCTGTTTTTGGCAAAAAATAAACTATTTTATTTTTGTATATTTCACATAAAGAGTCTAGTTTCAAATTTTAAGACATAAAAATGTAATTTTATTACTAATGAACTAAAAAAGTGTCAATTTTTTAAAAATATTAATTTTCAATCGGGACCTCTTTGCCAAAAACGGAGGGAGTATTATCTAGAAAAAGTATTTATAGTTATAAGCTTACTTAAAACTTGTACTCCCTCTATTCTGAGCAAAAAGTCCACTATTCCATTTTGATATATTTCACTTAAAGAATCAACTTTCAAAAATTAAGATATAAAATTGTTATTTTATTACTAATTGGCTACTAAAAATATCATTTTTTTTAAAGTTTAACTTTGAAACGTAGACTTTTTGATCAGAACGGAGGGAATATAAAATTATTAAGAAACCCCGATTTAAAATAGAGAACATTTTAAAATAGAGAAAGTGTTTTTTATCTTTAAAATAAATAAATCTCACAAATTGTTGGAGTATAAATTTCGAACAAACGTAAGAGGAAGAGACACATCCCAAATGGATTACACAACAATTTTTGTTCTTCACCCCTTTATTCCGCCGGAAGTCCGGCGGCACCACAAGACTACCGCCCGGGCCCTACCCTTTTCCGATCATCGGAAACATTTTTCAATTGGGACCCCAACCCCATCAAACACTTGCAAACCTCTCCAAGACTTATGGCTCCTTAATGTCCCTTAAGCTTGGAAGCAAAACAACAATAGTCGTTTCATCGCCAAAAATAGCCAAAGAGATTCTACACAAGCATGACTTAGCCTTCTCTTCCCGATCACCCCCGGCAGCGGGCAATATACTCGACTACCTTAGCACTTCTATGGCATGGTCGCTGGTCGGAAATCTATGGAGAAGCCAACGGA
This sequence comes from Codonopsis lanceolata, assembly GCA_013146195.2. Taxonomy (NCBI): domain Eukaryota; kingdom Viridiplantae; phylum Streptophyta; class Magnoliopsida; order Asterales; family Campanulaceae; genus Codonopsis; species Codonopsis lanceolata. Next base: position 8,912 of record JABEVN020002012.1, on the reverse strand, counting down.
AAATATGCAAAGAGCAAATTTTTGCAACAAATCGACTTGCTGCTAGCCAAAGACTACGGAAAAAGGTGGTGGCAGACCTTCTTGACTATGCCCATGAATGTTGCTTAAGGGGCGAAGCTATTGATATTGGTGAAGTTGGACATACCACAACCCTTAATTTATTATCCAACTTCTTCTTTTCCTTCGATTTTGCTCAACACTGTAAGGGTAAAATAGGCATGGCCTATTTTATCTTGTTTTCACCTTTCTTGGTCAAAGAAGGTTTTTAAATTAGTTAATGTTTATTTAGGAATTAGAATTTTGTGTTAGACTTAGATTAGTTTAGTTTTGGTAGCAAAATCTTACTAAAGATTTCGGCTATATAATTTTGGTAACTTAATCTTGTCAGGCATCTTGGTTATTCCAAGAATCCTGATTTTGATCAAATTTGGTAAGAAAATCTTTCATGTTTGGAAAGTGGTTGTTTTTACCTTTAAAGTTCTAATCCCTTTCCTTGTAGGAGTGTATCTCTCTTGCCGTGTGTTTGTAGGGTTTGTTGTATATATATCGAAGGCTGGAATTCGAGCAGAAGAGAGCTTGAGAGAGAAGAACAAAAGCCATAAGCTGAGAGCAATATCAGAATAGTTCAGAAGCAGTCTTCTTTCCAGACGAACATCAGTCGATTGTAGTTTCTGATGTTACAACATCGGCAGCTACATTGAATTCTGAAAAACTGTTTTTTGTGCTTTGTTTTACGTTTAAGGAAGAGTTTTTCTTCCCACGTTTGGTTTAACTGTTTATGTGGGATTTTTTGTTCTCCAAGAAACTTTATCTTGTGAGAATTTTTTTTGCTAAGTTATTCATTGTAAAACATTATACTTTATAGTAAAATTTGTGTGGCCTTGAGGCTTGGTCTACAAGTATTAAACTTTTAGATTGTTTTTGGTTAAAACATGTTTACAAATCTTTTGTTTGAAGCTGTGTTTTATACAAACTTCCGCTGCTACTGTTTTGCTATTATTTACTGTTTCATTGTGTTTGCCATTGTTGCTACAATCACAGCAACATTGGTAATCACATTGACATCTATTGAGAATCCGTGATATCACGTTCTTTCAATTGGTATCAGAGCCTTCTCTTGATATCACTAAGAGTCGATTCTGGTTAAAGTCGTGATGGATTCTCAGTATGAGAACGTGGTTCGCCCTCCTACTCTTACAAATGCTAATTACTCTATTTGGAAAGTCAAGATGCGCATCTTCATCAAATCCATTGATGAGAGAGCGTGGCTTGTTGTTTTAAATGGTTGGAGTCCTCCCAAAACTACAGATTCAGATGGTGATGTCAAGGTCACCAAAGAATCTGAGTGGACCAATGATGATAGGAACACTGCTTCCTTTAACTTAAAAGCCTTGTGTGCTATTTATAAAGCCTTAGATGCTAATACTTTTAGGGTGATAGCAAATTATGAATCAGCTAAAGATGTGTGGGAGGCCCTTCAGACCTTATGTGAAGGACCTGCCAGTGTTCGTGCTTCTAAGTTAAGAATGCTCACCACTCAATTTGAAAACACTAGGATGCATGAGTCTGAGGATATTATGGCATATTATGGTAGACTTCTTGATTTATCAAATTCTGCACTTGCTTTAGGCGATCCTATTACTAATGTGACGACTTAGCCGTTAAGCATGTTAGACTAGAGTTGTAGACTTAGTTTAATGTTGGGTTCCGGCTGTAACGTCGCCGATGACTTGGTATATAAATTGCTATCTAATGATATTACATGACATGTGGTTTTGTTTTACGTGCCCAAGGTTGCGTCACGTGATTTTAATTTTTGGACCGAGAGATTCATTATCTCTTTGGTTGTGTTAGTTTGAGCTTGTTAGCTCGGGCGCCACCGTTTAATTATGTTATTCGCTTCCGCATGTGTTAAAGTTATTGGCGTATCGCCGTTATGGCCTTACCCGTTGTTTGTTATCTTGTGTGTTTTTTTTTTGACGGCACGACCTCGGGGTCTCGTATTGGGATTCGGGTCGGGTCGTCACAGTTGGTATCAGAGCTATTGGTTAGCTGTCTGCCAGGATAGGTTCCTTGGCCTAGTTTGGGGGTTGGTTTTGTGTGAATCATTGTATATTAACGTCGAGAGTTATTGTAAGATTAAGATGTTTGAATCTAGAATGTGTGTTAGCACTAGTAGATGTGCCAGTATTGATGAGTATAAGGTAGTATTAGTAGTATCCATGTTTGAGAATCCACCGGAGAATTGGTGGCAAATATTATGAGATTATGGTTTAATGTTTAGTGATGTTCACGGAGTTAGCTCATTAGAGTAGAGTACTTAGTACCGGATGAGACTAGGAAGACTCTATGAATTGTGAAAGAGTTAAGGATTAAGGATGAAATATTATAGGCAATTTATTCTATTACAGCTTGCGGATTATCGAGGGCCCGTGGACTGTAATTATGGGAAAGAGTTGGATATCGAGGGATACGCTCGAGAGAGGACCTCGAGAACTGTTAAGGATGATGATGAGTTAGAAGGCAGTTTGAAAGGATTGCCTTATGTTGAGGATTAACGATTCTAGTAGTGTTAGTAAGCGGTCTAGCGACTCTTAGTGAGATGGTGATAGACGACCTAGAGTTTGAGGTTGTGTACGCACGTGGCGGTTGGCCATTACGGAGTTTTGAGACCTACCGAGATAGGAGGTAACTTCTTATTTATATATTATGGTTATTACTATCGCTACTATGAGTATGCATGGTATCGTTAGCTCATATGCATTCATACATACATTGCATTGAGTATTGAAATCTATTGATTGTTGGTTTCTTGGGTTTATTGATATGATAAAGGATGATGTCCCGGTATGGGATTTGTTTATGGTTTTGATTGAATTTTGATTTTTCGGCAAGCAATTAATTGCGGTATAAAATGTGATAATGTTTACTAGTTGTATTTGCTAGTGGTGCGTTGAGTTTATACACTCTATAGATATACGTGTAATGTTATGAGTTGCATGAATTAAATGGATTATATGGATTTTATGAGTAGAAGTATGATGGTACTTGGTGATTATATATCACATTTGCATGATATACGTGTATGCATGCGGTATTGTTAATAATAGGAATTTTGTCATTTGCTTAAAGATTAAATTATGAGTAAGGATATGGTTACAAAAAAATAAAATAAAATAAAATGTATTTAAGGGATATAGTTGTATTTGAGTATGAACATGTTTATGTGCATTAGTAGTAAAGGTAACTTGCTTAGTCTGTTGTATGATTATGTGAGACTGTAGGGAAGGATGCTTAGAAATTTTCTCATGGACCTTGGCATCCTTGCAGCGAAAGCTTTTGAAATCCAATTTAGCTGGTACCCTAAATTGGTGATCAAAAGAGGTTCGTTGGTGGACTAGGATTGGTAGCAAGTAGGTTAGAAATTGACTAAACCAATTACCAAAGGGAGCGAGCGAGAAATGGAATGAGTTTTTAATCAATGCGATTATGTGTTGTTATGTGTTTCATCCATAATTTGGAAATTTTAAGTGTGGCTTGCATGATCATGAATGTTGACTTATTGTTTTAGGAGCGTGTTGTGGAACACTCTTCTTTAATTTGTGAATTGCTCTATCGGCAATTTTTATGTCTTATGTTTTAGAATTTGTTGTACTGAAGTCTCATGTTGTAGCACCGAGGCATATAGTTTCAGATATGTTAAGGATTTTGTTTTTGTGATATGTTAAGGATTCACGTGGTTAATTAATCAGTAATGGAATTTGTGTGTACTTTTGTGACTCGAGTCTGAGTCAAATTATTTTCAATCTTAAGTGTTTGGTAATATGGTTATTGACAATTTTTGAACTTGTGAATGTGAGATTTTTGGTAATTGATTTTTGAGTATTTGGTTTGGTTATTGTGATAATAGACTCGTAGATTGAGTCTAGGTTTATGGTTTTGAGCATTGAGTGTTCACTCGAGATTGAGAGACACCGTAGTTGTGTTTGGGTATTTGTTGTTGGGTGATGACCTAACGTTGGTTTGTTATACGGCTTAGAATTCGGGACGAATTCTTTTTAAGGAGGAGAGGATGTAAGACCCTGATACCCGGTTAGCTTGAATTGCGTGCAATGCTCGCATTTATTCCTTGGTTGATCGCTTGTTTGGTTCGTAAGAGAGTCTAGATGTGCATGAGAGATCACATTAAGACCAAAATACTTTTAAGAGATGTCATTTAGTTGTTGACTTGCTAAAGTCACAAGTCGTAACTCGACGATAGTCGGAATGCGACGCGATTGAGAGTTTACTCGGGTTTTGTGTTCCTGACATCGATTTGGTCCTAGATCTTTACATGATGATTAAATAACATGCTTAGATGTGTTACACTTCTAGATGGATGCACATATGTAAGTATTAGAGATCATTCATAACATCCTTAACATGATTTAAATCTTGTTTGAATGCTTGTCGAATCGACGGTTTGATTGCTACTTTACTTCTTGTCGTTCTTCTTCTTTGTACGACTTTTTTCGGTTGGTATTATTTTGACCCTAGATGACTAGGGGACCTTGGGGAATTAACTTAGAATTATTTTTGAGTGGTCGTGTAAACGTTTACACACGCTCGAGTTTAATTTTCGGAAATTCGCGTATTTCCGTAGGCCACGATAGGTCTGTAGTATTTTGGCCATAACTTTGTGTACGAAACTCAGAATTTGGATCCGTTTGATGCGTTAGAAACTAGACTCAAAGAGCTTTCTAACTATACCTTTTGTGTAATTTTAGCACGTGTATTTAGGTACAGTAACATTTTGTAAAATGACCCAAATTCTGGTCTACTATAGTTGACCACTCATTGTGTGTTAGACTTTATTTTTGGCCAACTACACACCTACCCTTAATGATAAACTCCCCATATTCAGTTCCTAAACCATCCTAACTATCAACCATTGCATGCCTTACATCTTGTGGGAGTTTTGAGTGCATGGAAGGCACTTGGCAAGGAGAGACATTAACATGCATCAACATGCATTGGCCACTCCTCCCACTCACATTTTCAGCCATAGGGTGACCAAACACACCCACTAAGCCTCTCATTTTCTGCCATCTCTCTCCAAAAACGTGGCTGATCATTCTTGAAGGTTTAGGAGAGTTTTCCTTGTGTTCTTGAGAGTTCTTGAGTGTTCAACAATGGTGGCCAAAGCTTGAGGAGTCCATCTACAAATCCAAACCATAGAAGTGAAGAGGAAGATGAGGAGAACCCATTCCACCCTTTGCATGTTCGATTTGTTTACTTGTAGTGGTGATTGTAGGTAAGCTACTATACTCTTCTTATATGATTTTTGGTGCTCATTGACCCTAAGGAAAACAAGGGTGCTATTTGAGGTCAATGAGTACACATGCATGCTTTGTGCGATTTTATTTTGAGTAAGAGTGAACTTGCTAAGAAACATGTGTAGGTTGATTTCTATGATTTGGAATGTATGATAGGAAGGTTCATTGTGTAAGCTTGGACTTTGATATGATGAGTATATGATTCCTAAACCTAGGGTTTGATTATAAGTTGATGAAGTAAATGAGTTATTGATGATGTACATGATTTTTGGAGTTTATTGGATATTATGAATTGTTAGAATTATAAATGAATATATGTTTGGGAGTTTGGAAGTATACTTGTTGAATCTCTATTTTTGATTGTAAGCATGAGGATGAACTTTTACAATGAGTTACATGTTGGAATGTTTCGTTTGACTTTTAAGAATAAGAGTTGACTATTATGTATATGAGAGTATGTTGCCATTTAATTGATGAATTTTTGATTATAAGCATGAAGAAGAATTTTTATAATGAATTACATGTTTGAATGTTTCGTTTGACTTTTAAGAATAAAAGTTGACTATTATGCATATGAGAGTATGTTGCCATCTAATTGATGAATTTTTGATTATAAGCATGAAGAATAATTTTTATAATGAATTACATGTTTGAATGTTTCGTTTGACTTTTAAGAATAAGAGTTGACTATTATGCATATGAGAGTATGTTGCCATCTAATTGATGAATTTTTGATTGTAAGCATGAAGAAGAACTTTTACAATGAATTACATGTTTGAATGTTTCGTTTGACTTTTAAGAATAAGAGTTGACTATCATGCATATGAGAGTATGATGCTATCGAATTAATGAATTTTGGATTATGAACATGTATAATGAATTATCGTTATGGTTAGTGAACCTTTAATTTGGGTTGAAAGCATGATAGGTGAATTTTCACAATAGATTACATGTTTGAATGTTTCGTTTGACTTTTGAGAATATAATTGACTATCATGCATATGAGAGTATGATGCTATCGAATTAATGAATTTTGGATTATGAACATGTGTAATGAATTATCGTTATGGTTAGTGAACCTTTAATTTGGGTTGAAAGCATGATAGGTGAATTTTCACAATAGATTACATGTTTGAATGTTTCGTTTGACTTTCGAGAATATAATTGACTATCATGCATATGAGAGGGTGATGCTACTTAATTCATGAATTTTGGATTATGAACATGCATAATGAATTGTCATTATGGATTTCATGAATAAAATGTTATGTTTGACTTTATTGGGTTGAGTTGAGGATCAAGTTATGCATATAAGAGCATGTTGGTCAACAATAATTCATGAATTGAAGGTTATGAGCATGCTAGATGGATTGATATCTTGATTATGAGTATGCTAGATGAATTTACATCTTGTTTTGATAAATGGTTATTTTGAATGAAAGCATGCTTGATTAAATGTTAACATGAGATACATGCTTGAAATGTGATGGTTGACTTTAAATATTAAGTGTTGACTTATGAATGATAATTTGGGGTTGTTGTTGGGAAGGTATGAATTGTTGGGTTACATAATGTTGTTAACCCTAAGAACATAGCAATGAATAATAGGAGGGCTATGATGCAAATAGCTTCTATGCCTTCAAATTTGAAAAGAGTAGAAATGACTCAACGGAGTCGATTAGTGGACTAAAATGATTATAATGAATCACATATTGAGATCCTACGAATTTGGGGGTTTTGATGGAGGTTACCCGGCGTTTACTAAGTGTATGAAGAACACTTGGGTATTAGAGACTTGATAATATTGCTCTAATGTTTATGTGTTAGTTAGCATAGAGATGCATAACTATGTGGTTTTAAAGTAAAATCTACTTGATTGGATTAGTGCGTGATGTTGTACTTTTCCTTGGTGAGCATTTGAGTATGGATTACATGCTTGCGTTTGAGTCGGTAGCGTCTTTTTTGGTTTGAGTCTTTGGCGGGGAGATACATTGTCTTCACGAATTGTGGGATTCGTGATTTCAATGGATCGCCGTCTGCAGGTTACCACTCCATCGATAATACGGTGGGGAAGTAGTTGATCTTAGTTGTAGTAAGTAAACATGACTCGATCACTATCGGAACCCGGCGGATTGTTTCGGGACGCCGATACCACTAATGGGGTATCGAGGACACGTTTGTTTCCGCAGGAGTTGCCGCAGCCGAAAGCGGAAAGGAAAATCATCTTCTCTCTTATGTGGTTTAGTTTACGAGCACTTGTATGAATTGTTGTGCTACGTGGTTATGGTATGATATATATGAGATGATGATTACTTGATGAAATGTTATGATAAGAAATGTAACATGCTAATAAAATGACTTTTGATATAGTGTTATACTAGAGATATAACATGCTAATCATGATTAGAAAACCATTGTCTTTCATATATAAGTTCTTATATGAATCATGTTAAAAGATGAAGTGTGAGACCCATGGAATAATTGAGTTATGTGGATGATGTTTTGATGAATATTGCAATATGAAGATGACATGTTAAACGTATTGGAATTAAGAATTATATTCTATTGAGATGAATTACTTATGATGCAAATGATGTTCTATGAGACTATGGTTAGGTTTCGAAATGTTATATCATGAGCATGATATGAGATGTATATGTTTTATTTGAGCACATAATGCCATGTAGCTTACTAAGTCTTTATGACTTACTTTCTACCTTTTTTCCTTAGATTTCCGTAGTGATTTGAAGGAATCATGAGTCTGATAGAGCGATGTGGTTCGTGAGAAGGTTACTATTAGTTTATATATTTGTAGTCCTTGTTTTGGAAAGTTCGATTGGGAAGTGAGATTATATAAGCTTCACCTACTGGTGTGATTATTTAATTGGTACTTGTTTATGTTATTTAGTCTTTGTGAGCCGACAAATGTTAGTCGTGCCATGCTAATATAATAATATTGTTTCTATCTATAGCAAGTTATTTATATCGTTGGTTATGTTTACTCCGACATGTTTAGCGATTAAGCATGTTAGACTAGAGTTGTAGACTTAGTTTAATGTTGGGTTCCGGCTGTAACGCCGAGATGACTTGGTATATAAATTGCTATCTAATGATATACATGACGTGTGGTTTGTTTTACGTGCCCAATGTTGGATCACGTGATTTTAATTTTTGGACCGAGATTCATTATCTCTTTGGTTGTGTTAGTTTGAGCTTGTTAGCTCGGTATTAGCTTCGCATGTGTTAAAGTTATTGGCGTTATGCATGGATTTTTGGCACGACCTCGGGGGGTCTCGTATTGGGATTCGGGTCGGTTCGTCACAACTCTCAGCGTCTTGTTAGCAAGATAGTAGAGGCAATGGTTCAATGTCAAGATATGTGCAATTGAAGAAGCGTGATATTGACAAGATGAGTTTTGAGAAGATTGGCTGAAATTCTTCAAAACTTTTGAGGCCCGAACCTAAACGATCAAATAAAACAAAAGGCAAAGGAGCTTCATCATCTTCTACACCCATTGTGAAAATATTGCTATGCATGCTCTATTGATCTCTCATGTGATTTCTTGGGGATTCAAGGATATTGATGATTCTTGGAGAA
>JABEVN020002011.1:0-22855 GCA_013146195.2 Codonopsis lanceolata | reverse complement strand
TAAAATATTGCAATTTGTAGATTGAGCACCTGAGACAAGCGAAACATATATCAAGGCTTATACGTACATTTAATTAGAAAACATAAGTGAAAAATAAAGTTCATTTAATTAGAAAACATAAGGCGAAAAATAAAGTGAAGGCTTGTAACTCATAATAAACAACAAAAATAAGCATAAACCATAAATTAAGAACTCATAATAAATTCTACAACAAACTAATCAAAATTAATAATATAATTCTTCATCTTCACCGATCATCATCATCACTATCATCTCCCTCTTCGTCGTTGTCATTGCCATCACCATATTCATAATCAAAATCCTTGGTGAATGAGTTTTGCTAAAGCGGCGGTAGCGAAGTTCCATGACCGATTATCACGGTGAACCCACTCCATGGCTACAATTTGATGTTAGAATATTTTTTAATCAAAATTTCCCTCACTAGGTATTCGTGTGAGTGTGCGTCTTCAAAAATAAAGGGCATGAGATGGAAGGATGAATGGAAGGGACATACATAGATGGGAAAGGTAGCACGGAGCAAGGGAGGAACAACCAAGCGAGCGAGATAGAGACAAAATAAAAATATAACTAAATTGATTCTAGAAATTACGTACGATGAATAGATCATAAATGTAACACATATTAAGTCTCCAAGGCAGAAGAAGCAAATCATGCACAAAAAAATGTTCTTCTTTTATAGAACAAAATTCTTCTATTATCAAAGAAAACACATTTTGAAATCTTTTTCTATGGTTTTGAAATCTTTTAAGCTATAGGATTTTGGAATAAAAATAATAAAAAAATCCACCTTTAAATATGGAGAATCATTGTAACAAATACATATTCAAAAAAATTGAACAAAGGGGGTGCAATGGGGCTAGAGCTAGGGCTCGGTTCTCAAATAACATGATAAAAGGGTAGCAAAGAGAGATTGGAGTGATGGGTAGTAGGAGTCGCAGATGAGGAAAAGCTGAAATATTTTCAATGCTATCAGAAGGACACCATTAAAAAAAATCCCACAAATTGCGACAATTGAACTAAAATTGAACAGAATTGACTAAAACAATTGCAAAGGTCATAGATTAGCAACCACTCAATGAACTAAACTAAAATAGATACCAGTTATTTAAGCGTAGAGAGAAATTGGAGAATTGGGAAGAAAGGCTTCAGATTATTTATTATCTCAAGAAGATAATAAATTCTTGAGCAATAACAACATACAACTAAGTAAACTGACCATTAGCATTTCGACATTGAACAACAAAATTCTTGAGTAATAAAAACATACAACTAAGTAGACACTAACATTAGCATTTCAGCAACAATTTAAACAGAGGAGCGAAATGCAAAACTAAATAGGCACAGTCCAGCATTATGACCCAGTTACCCATCCACAATCCGCTACTTTGAAAATAATAAGAAAATTACGGAGCATTCAAACGACGGATAAATAGAATCTCCCTATCTTGCTTATGTCAAAATTCAAAAGCTTATAAAATTGGAATTCAAAGCTTGCTTGGAAACTGGAAAGAGAGAGAAAGAGGAGAGAGAAGCCGACCTTGTCTAAAGTTCTCTTTCTTGAAGAGAGGTTTCAAAATTGAGGAAGGTAGGAGCATAATCGAACATGTAAAAGCCATGCGGCGCCAAAGGCGCGAGCTAGAATCACCATGTAGGTAGAGAAGGCTCTGAATTGAAGAGATTTGAAGGCGATCCGTTGTTCTTAGCGACATTGAGACTTAGGTTTTTGGGACTTTGCTACTACTCAAAGCTTTGATGAAGATGACGATGAACCGGTAATAACCGGTTGTAGAAGTCTGGCGTTGTAGAGGCGGGGAAATCAATGGGTTTTACGTGAAACAATGGGGTGGATTGGGAGAAATCAATGAAGATAGCGATGACAAAGCCATAGCATGTTGTAAGGAAATACGGAGTTGAAGGGGTTGGAGAAATCAATGGGTTTTTGTGAAACAATGGGGAAATCAATTGGTTTTTGTTGTTGGTGAGAAAACCATGTGCTAGGATGGGAGTCAAATCGGTAGTGTATATTTTTGTGAGGTTTCCTATAACATGACCTGACCTGACCTGACCGATCACAAAACTTGTAGACGATTCAAGTATTACAAATTTACCCTTCCATAATATAAGTAATTACATTACATTTTTGGTAAAGGATTTTTGGTGGGAATTTGCCTAATTTAGAAACTTTTTCCTTTTAATAGATATATAGATATAGAATAGATAAGATGAAGCAATTCGATTTTACTCGTATGTCAGTAAAAGCATAGATCAATGGTGGAATATACTTGCTGGATTCGTCCCAACAAGATGACACATGACAGGGTTCCTAACAAAGATCTTTCTCTTGGAAACTTAAATGCAAGCTGAGGCCAACCACGATATGGTAATGTGTACTCTAGTGACGTTAACTCGTTGAGGGAAATTGTAGGGAGAGGTCATGGAAGTGTGGCATAAAGATTGATGAGGGGAGGTAATAGATATCTAATTGGTGTTGGAAGCAGTGTTTATACAATAGATGAATCACTCTGCAGCTAGCTTCAAGTTTTCAAACACAAGTCTGGAACATTTGCCTTGTATGGAGGTTTATGCTATAATTATACATCCGGAGTTCCATTAAGGGTGAATGTTAGCATTGATAATTTGCCTTTACAGGTTATTAAAGCAACATAGCCCATACAAACCATCAAGTAATATATCAAACGATTATAAAAAAACTAACTATATAATCCATTCCATACACCCATACATAGGTTGAAGGCAAACAATACATGTATAATGTATTTTATACATTTGAAGCACATTAATTAACTCTAAAATTAAGATTAAGATAAACTCAAAGCATTACATACCTTTTAGAAGCACTCTCTACATTCACCCGTGATGGCTTACTGGACGTATATCGAGGCTCTGAAGTATAAGCTTGCATGCAAGACTCCAATGAATTTCAACTGAATCAATCAAAAACCCAAACAAAAACATCATCAAATGCAATGCTAAAATGAATGAAGTTGTATTATGTACACCAAAAACATCATCAACATGTATTGATTTAACATGTTTTGCGATCAACACCATCAAATTAAATGGAAAGTTCAAGCAAGAAATAAGAAATCTTGGTACATTCATGAGCATATGCTTCAGCACTCAAAAAAATCCACTGAAGTAATGCTTACTAATGAACATGGCTCTTAGTAACAGTTAACTCCCTTCCAAAGTTAACCTCACTTTCATTTTAAGAACTTGCTAAATTACTGAGTGCAGGAATAGATCCACCAAAACCTTCCATTAGGCCCATTAAGTTCTTTTTTCGAACACGCATTTGGAAAAGTTGAGCAACATGTTGGCTCAATAAAAAATTATTAAGTCATAACCCACTGGTGATTACGCAGATAAGTTAAAAGAAATGAAGCAAACATATGTACATTTTATTTCCTTTTTTAATCCCATCTAGAAGACAAATTTCATAAGTTGCATTATTTATTCTGCTGCTATGGTTACCTGCTGCTCTGTCTTTCCAGATTCTTGAGCAATCCGCTTTTTCCTGGCAGGGTATTCAGCTAGCAGCTCCAATTTCTCATTTTCCTCTACAAACAAAAGCAGTAAACAAATGTTTTCAATCTATAATTGATTTTATATCGGAGATGTGAAGATTAGTTGTACTCCATACACTTTACAACTAAATCGTTGTTTATAATTTCATCCATATCATTTCATTTAATTATATGTGATGAGTAGTACACTTTAGAGATTTCAAATATACAATGAGCGAGGATTTCATGTAGAATGACTACTATGTAACAAAGTGCGCAATTATTTGTTACTCGTTACATAGATGGAAGTATAGGAAATATAATGCATGTATGAGAGTGATCGAAAAAATATATATATATAAACAAAGTACCCTAAAAAGGCATAAATGCAAATTGTTCAAACATTCCCTAAGATATCATAATACAAACACTAAATTAAATGACAAATATCATAACACAAACACTAAATGGCAAATATTAGAAAACCACCCATGAAACAATTACACTCATGCATCGGGTAAGATCGATTAGAAATTATTACCTGCTTGAGACCTTCTCTCCACCGGAGTAAAGCGGTAACCCGACGATGCTATAATGGCTCGAGCGAAGCTTGTCTGACGAAGGTTGTCGAAGCAAATTTCACCTCCACTCTCAACCACAGGTAGATTACTTTTCCTCTGTTGGTGACTGTTGACAATCGGAATAACAATTATAAAAATTAAATTCAACAACAAAAATAATATTACATATGCACCAAAAAGAATTTGATTTGAATACTATTACAGTATCACAAACTATTAAAGAGATGGAGGTGTAGATAAAAATATATAAACGAAAATACTTAAATGTCACATTTTGCACCAAAACATATGCTCAGAGACAAATAAAACTTTTTAATTTTTTTAAAAGTAACGATAATTGAAACAGTTAAACTGAAGTGTAATAATTGTAGTGTAATGGAATAACAATACAAATAAATGGAAAATAAAATAAAAGCAAAGATTATTGCATTACCCAAAGCAATAGAAAAGAAATAAAACAAAAAGAAACAGATCAAAAGATTTAACCTTCAATGTTATTGCTGGAAGGATTCGATGAATTGGAGATGGAACCATCCGGTGTCGAAATCTGATGCAAATTAAAAAAAATCTGTTAGGGGTTGTATTGGGGGATGTATGTGTGATTGTGTGAAAGAGAATTGTAGAGAGAGAAATGAGTGATTTGAGAAATTGTTTAGAGAAATCTATGGTAACATCAAACATGGGTTTATCCAAATATTTTATACACAATTTTTGTAATATAGCGTATTTTTTAATAGAGATTTAACATATCATGACAGTTGGCACATATCATCCCAAAAAAGTTAATAATCAAGCAATCACTTACCAAACAGTTGAAAGTGAAATGCAAGATAACATATTCAAATCCACAAACACACACTCCCCAGAATTTGCGCAGTAAAACTTCAACTTGCTTACAACATACCTGGATTTGTACACTTTTCAATTCAAATCCATAACCACGAAGTAAAAGCTTCGCCCCAACTGGAATTTGTACGGAAATGCAAATATGTAAATAAATAAAGACAAAATTAGGGACGCTAGTTTAAAGAGTTATCATGCAAGTAAATCATGACACGTTCGATCTGTTTTTTATCTGTGAAATGTGAATGAGATAAACGAAATCGGAGGAAACCCAGTTGCTGAAACGGTTAAAGATTGAAAATTTGATTGAGATGGTTGAATTGATGTATAGAGTTTCAGTAAGAAAAGGACATTGGACTTTAACCCCAACCCTAGAGAAATAAATCTGTGCGAAAAAGGGGAAAACCAGTAAGATTACCTGGCTTATGCCCAACATGTAGGCAATTCGGATAAATAGACCACGAAATCAACGATCCTCACTTCATTTTCTTCGAGAATTACAGCCGAACTGAGGAAATGGAAATCTTCGGTCAGTAATCTCGTACTCTCGACTTCTGGCAGACGCTCTCAGGGCGCCCTCCTCCTTGTGAAATTCCAGTCAGTCCATCCAAACTATCTGCAAGAGAGAAAGAGATAATGAAGAGCTTTGGTGTATGGTTAGCCATTTAATCGAGGCCGGGAGGTTGGTGTCGTGAGAAGAGAATTGTAGAGAGAGAGAGAGAGAGAGAGAGAGGACGGTAGAGAGAGGACTGGGGGTTGTTTTTTGGGGGTGGGCGGAGATTAATGGTTTTGTTTCCAATTCCAATGCCAGACTGGCAGACTTCTCAAACAAATCAAAGAAAACAGTGGTTGCCCACTGTTTTTATTATAAACCAGTGACTGAGTCACTGTTACAAATGTGTCCATCCGGAATATTTTCATTCTAATTTTAGAATACTGGTTTTGGCGGAAAGTTTCCTGTTTTGGAATACTTTTGCCTTTTAATAGATATATAGATATAGATATACGAGATTGTAGCGATTAGAAACTTTGAAAAGTGAACCGATCCACAATTTTTTCAAAAAAATTACTTATAAAAATAGAATTAGAATTAGGATTCTAATGTGGCCGTGGGCCGTCAACACAGTATTGGATACCATTTAATCCAAAAAGCCATATGCAATATATAGCAGCAAGTAAGGCAAACCCTAACCCTAGCTAGTTTGCGAAGTTTTTTCCTTTGTGAAAATCAAGGTGCCTCCGTCGGTCATGAATAATGGGGAAGGCGGCGGCGACAGGATTAGCGATTTGCATGATTCGATACTTTGGCACATCGTGTCATTGCTCCCAACAAAATATGCTGTTAGAAGCAGCATTCTCTCCACTAGATGGAAGCTTCTATGGACTTTCGTCACCAAACTCGACTTCTTTGATGATAACGAGGGAAGATACGGGGATGCGGGATATTTTGAATTGTTTCGACCTGGCGATTTTGGTGATCTAGACGAGGGTAGAGACAAGTTTACGCAATTTGTGAACAGGGTGCTGCTAATACGTCTCAATAGCCCAACTCCTGTACACAACTTTCTTCTCGAATCTAACGTACTCAAGTGTGACCAGTCGCAACTTAATTCATGGATTTGTCAGTCCATCCAACTTGCTGTTAAGGAGTTAGTTGTTTCCATCAAATACATTGATGCCATATCATTGCCTCCTCCCTGTTGTTGGATTCACCACAAGACACTTGTTGTTTTGGATCTGGATCTCATCGGCGAGATGTTCTTCGATATTCCAATTTGTTTTCCCAGTCTTGACACCCTTAAGTTTTCCAGGATCACATTTGCATTTGCCAGGAATGCCTCTGTTCAATTCCCAAAACTTAAGATGCTACATCTTACCAATGTCGTATACAAGAGTGAAGATTCTTTTTACAAGCTTTTTCAAAGCTGTCCTGTTCTCGAGCACTTGTGCATTGTTAGATCTAGTTGGGATAACATACCCAACTTGGTCATCTCCAAACCAACCCTCATAAGCCTTTTCATAAAAATTGGAAATTATTTTAAGGTTCCTCCTGGAGTCGGAGTTGGTGCATGCTGGAGTGCTAAGTTAGATACCCCTCAACTTGAGTGCCTTACATTTGTTGATTCGTCCTTTATCAAACCCTGCTTTTATGTCGAAACTAGTGTATTTAATTCCTTAACCAAGGCAACCTTTGATTTATTGTTTCTTAGAGGAAAAGATATAGATATTAATTATCGTAATGCAGTTTTCAAACTTATTGGCAGACTACCTTCCAACTTGGAGCATCTCTTGTTCCTTCATGGTACAATGGGGGTTAGTTGCTTCTTTCCTTATTCTTTAATTTCCCGAGATTCAAATTAATTAATTAGGACATACATGAGACTATTAATATATATATATATGTATATATATATATATATATGTATGTATGTATATGTATGTATCCATGTATTTGCTGCATGCAATGCAGGTTCTACTATGCTCTCCACCGGAATACAAATTATACAATTTCACAGTTCCCTCAATGTTTCGAAATTTAACCACATTGGATTTCCACGTCTACATATGCTTTAACTGGCGTGCTGTAATGATCATGATCAAAAACTTGCTTCAACACATGGATAACCTACAAATTCTTTTGTTGGTAGGTTGGTTGGTTGGTTCTTAATTAATTCTATAATGTTGTTTTTATTAAACTCTTTCATTAGCTTTTACTAATTAGTAGTAATTTGTTATATATATAGGCACACAACGAATTCTGTAAAGAACATGATGATCAAGATCAACCATTGACATTGTTTGAGCCTAAAGGTCTAATATTGCCCCGACTCAGACAAGTTGAAGTAGCTAAAATCGATGGTTGCACTCACGAGTTTGAGCTGTTAAAGTACATACTACTGAATGCAAAGCACTTGGAGTTGATGACACTAGCTGTTAATATTTGGCAAGAGAAAAGACTTCAACTGCTACACACAATTATATCAATGTTCCCTAGAGGATCTCCTACATGTCAAATTCAACTTAAGCTTTTCGTTTAGTTTAGCTACCCCCAACTCCAACTCTGGTTTAAGTTTAATATGGAGTAAGTATTTATTTTGTTATTTACCCTATACGTACTAGTCTTAATGCTATCTATTATACAATACAGTTCAGTCTTATAAAGAACGGCTAAAATTGATTATTTTACTTTATATCAAATGACTGAGATTGATTATTTTACTTTATATCAAGCGGCTGAGATTGCATATTTATACTTATATCAAACGGCTGTAATTTATTCTGCCTGGCACATGTGTCCCCCTGAATCAGGACTGTCAAGAAGATTCCTAATCTAATCTAAACTGTTTTTATCTCATATATAAATCTCATCTAAACTGTTTTTATCTCATATAACTGATTTTAAATAGGTCTCTATTTAATTTACGACTTATTATTATTTTACATTTACTCTTTTACTGAGATTTTACGGTTTTACAGTTAATATTTTACGATTTTATAGATTTACATTTGTATGATTGCAAAAGTTTGTATTTGTATTTTTTTTCTTAATCAATTAAATTTTTTTCCGACCCGTAATTTCATATACAAATTTAAAAAAATTTAAAAAAAACGTAAGTTTTGTAATTTGAATTTTTTAAACTGTTATCGTAATTAACTTAAGCAATTTAATTTTTGTCCGACCCATTTTGTCCGGCCGCAATTTCGTATATAAACTTTTAATTAATCTCTCTGTTCCGGACAAAGAGGACCCGTTTGAAAGTCAATTTTTTTAAGAAAATAATATTTTTAGTAGTTCATTTCCACAGTATATTTTTGTCGGCCCATTTTGTCCGATCGCAATTTCGTATACACATTTTTAATTAATCCCTCTGTTCCAGGCAAAGAGGCCCCGTTTGAAAGTCAATTTTTTTAAGAAAATAATATTTTTAGTAGTTCATTTCCACAGTATCTGCTTCATTTATTGATAAATTTTCAAATTGGCGTCGTGCCATCGGCACGGACAAGAGTACTAGTATATCCTAAAGCTAATGCATTTTTTTTTCTTATCTACTACGTTTTTTTTTACATTAAGCTAATGTGCATTGGATATAATTACCCTTTATATAATTTCATTTTAAGTGGAGTAATATGTTAGAAGAGTCTATTTTTACTGCAATTATTGTTTGAGATAGGTTATTTTCACTACAATTTTTGTTTATCCACTACATCTTTAATTTTTGTATTAAATAAATATATGTTTGAACAAAACTACCCCTTTAAAGTTGACTAATCAAGTTACTTTCTTAATTATCTTATAACATTTTTTTTATCAAACATCAATGGACAATATAATTATTCTATTTATATTCTTAATATTTTAATTCTCAACAAACAAGGTACTTATTTTTTTTCGTAATAAATATGTTTAATCAATTTTTCTAATCACTCACGTTTCATATTCCATTATCATAAAAATAATATGATTAATACATTTTCTACAATTTTAGATTATATTGGATATTTTATCATAAAAAAATTATATTCTAATATAGTTTAAAAATATTATTTTAAAATATAAATTCAATTATTATGGTAGATATTAAACTGAATATTTGTTTCAATCAACTCAAGAATTAAATTTTCCAATCAATTATAAAGGTAGACAAAATATTTAAATATTTCGATACTATTTAATATTATGATTTTACTATTCAATTATTTTACTATTACATCCTTTAAATTTCACTTTAAATTTGTTCCATTACCAATGAACATATATTTACTCAAAGTTTGGTAGACAAAATGTCATTACGATATTTTTTAATTATACAATATAACTTTAGTTATAATATTAATTAATAAAGTCATTACAAAAAGTAAAAATAATAATATAATACCTATATTGTTCATAAATGTTTGAACTAAAAAATATTGTTAAAATGTACTTAGGAAAGTAAGTTGATTAGTCAACTTAAAATAAGTAAGTACTTAAGGGGTAATTTTATTCAAACATATATTTATTTGATGTAATTATTAAGGATATAGTGAATAAGTAAAAATTGTAGTGAAAATAACATTTCCCTTATTGTTTAACTATTCATGCACATAAAAGAAACCAAACTTGTTGTCTCAAAAAGTGAAGAAATGTTTATATTGTCAAGCTTCTATAGACAAAAAAAATCCTCATCTTTATATTGTCATGAATTACATAATTATTTAAAACAGACATATTTTATTATTGATACAACAAAAATAAATTTAATGAAAATATTTTTTTTATGAAGCTGACGTTCATATTTAATCTTTTTATTTTAGTAATAATATTTCATGTTTAGAAAACATTTCTTCACTTTTTGAGACAACAAGTTTGGTTTCTTTTATGTGCATGAATAGTTAAATATAATTCCTCCAGAAAGTAAAGAAAAATGAAATTACATTGTTCAATGGATATATTGAAAATTTTGAAAAAGTTAAGAATTTTTTAATGATCACTTCATAAGAGTCGATGGGGGGGGGGTGAGATGTTAGTCCGATCGTATATTCTTTGCTTAGTCATATGTAATTGTGGGGGACAATTTTTGCTCGCGTCAATTTATTTGCCTAAACTGTCTATTAAATAATAAGTATGAATAAACTCAAAATTTTAAGTGGGGGCATATGGATATGCCCATTTGAGACAGTTATAAAAACGAGAAAATTCTTGGATTAAAAATTCCAAGTTTCTATCTTCAATACGGAAGTGAATCAGTCGAAAATAATAACACCAAGTATTTTGACGAATAATTGCTAGATAATAGAAAATATAATAGAATAAAGTAAAAGGAAACAAATGATTTAACGTGGTTTAATTTATATCAAGGCAAGCAACAATTTCACTATAAATAATGAAGAATTACAATAGAGAGTTTTCAATATAGTCACCCTATCTAGAAAAAGGGTTACAAGGATTGATACGATCCCACAGAGTACCACACCTCTTATAGCCCAAAATAGTCACACACTATTTTGTCTAACAACGCCAAGACCTCGAAACCCTCGACACCAATTATATCGTTGTCGTCCGTTTCCGCTTTATATTACAAAGTCATCGTTTGGCACTCTATCTATGCGAAATATACATGCCCTTATAAAGACCACGTTCATAAACATTATCATTCACTGATTACGATTAACATACTCCTAATCCTTTAGCAATTTATCAATCCTAATCCCAAAAAGGATTTGAGACATAAATATAACAAATCTCCATTTTAGCTCAAATTTCATCAATCGCTTATCCCTATTGTTACTTGCCCATCATGCACCTCACTATGGGTGTCTAGAATTGATCTCGAACACACAAATCAAAGCGACCATTGAATTTGCTCCATGAAATACTACTAAATCAGATATTTCCAAAGTCTTCATATTTAATTTGACACCGTCACTTTGAAACAAAATATGAACTTCACCTTGAATGATACTCGTTTTTAGTAAATACAAGTTGTCCCTTTTGTTCCACCCATGAGAAAACAACCACCACGAAATTGATTTTTATCTTTCCATCACGAACATTGTAATTGCACCCCTTCGAATCCAAGTAACCCAAATAAATCAAATTCCTCCTCAAGATAGGAACATGTTGAACTTCGGTTAGTGTTTTCACTCCACCTTGAGTCTTGATTTTCATTACAACACATTCAATCTTGCAAGAAGAACCATCCACTAAAAATACATCGTCACTTGCACATTTGTAAGTAGAAAGCATATCTTTATTGGACACATGTGAATAGAACAACCGAAATCAAGGACCCATTCATTCCGTAGATCATCACCTACGGTCACATTGAGTACATCACCACTATCCTCTCCATTGCTAATATCACCCTCATGAAAGGTGACAATTAGCATTAGAATTTATTTCTTTCTTCACTTCATCCTTGAAATTTTAATAATTACGAATAACGTGACCCATCTCATTACAATGTCAACACTTTTGCTTGGAAGTTTTCTTATTCTTTTTACCACCACTTGAACCTTGATGAGACGAATCACCAACATGTTTAACTTTGCTTCCCACAAACAACGCATCACTATTATTATTATTATTATTAGAACCCTTGTTCATAGAATCATCCGTTAATAATGAAGTTTGTGCCTCACCTAAAGTAAACGCATCTTTCCCATGCATAATAGTAGTAACTAAATACTTGTAAGATGGTGGCAAAGACTTCAACAAAATTAAATCTTGATCTTCAACCTTAATTTTAACACTAATATTCGTCAACTTGCAAAGTATCTTGTTAAAAGAATTCAAGTGATCATGAATATTCGTACATTTGTCCATCGTGAAATTGAACAATTCTGTCTTTAGGTACAACCGGTTTGACATTCATTTCCCCATGTAGAGATTCTCCAACTTCTCCCATAATGCCTTCACGGATTTTTTTGGAGATAACGTTGTAGAGAACATTATCCGCACAACATCACCAGATAGTGCTAGCTGCCTTTTGATCAATTCTCTTCCATACCTCATCTTTCATATCGTCGGGTTTTGCTTTCTTTCCTTCCAAAGCAATCTCTTGATCTGTTTGGATCAACACATCCCTAACTTTAACTTGCCGCAAGTTAAAGACTTCCATTAAGTTTCTCCAATTTGAATTGCGTAGAATTTCCAAATTCTGTCATCTTCAAAAAACTCCACTCTCTTGATCTCAAAATTTCGACTAGCCTAAAGCTTTGATACCCGTTTGTTATAAAAATGAGGAAATTCTTGGATTAAGAATTCCAAGTTTCTATCTTCAATGTAGAAGCGAATCATTCGAAAATAATATCACCAAGTATTTGGACGAATAATGACTAGATAATAGAAAGTGTTGTGCACAGCGGAAGACTAGCAAACAATTTAACAGAGTATAATATGATCAATCACAAAGAAGAGAGAGAGAGAGAGAGAGATTGGGGCCAACTGACAATCAAAATTTTATTAGAGACTCCACCTTCAAACATGCTAGGGATACAACTATTTATATGGATACAATAGAAACCCTAAAACTCTTAAAAGGATAAAAAACGGACAAAGCAGCATAACCATAAAAAATGGGCGAAGCGGTCGTCAAAGAGGCGATCGTAAAAGCACACCTTGAAGGTTTCTTCATTGAGTGATCGCTCAGCCAAAACACTGGGAATTACATACGCTTTGAAGGTTTCTTCAATGATTTTACGTGTTTTAATCAACTCCAAGACAAGCAACAACTTCACTAAAAACGACGAGGAATTACAATAAAGAGTTTTCAATGTACTTACCCTACCTAGGACAATGGTTACAAAGATTGATACGATCTGTTGGGTTCGCTAGATTGCGGGGCTAATCGCAGCGGAAATTTTAAAAATTTTTAAAAATATATATACAATATACAAAAAGATAGCCTCAAAACCATGTAGCGATTTAACGATCGCGCGTATCGTGCAAGTATAAAAACAGAGGTTTTGGGTCTTACCGAAAACCGCTTCCAAAAGCTTCCGGTTGATGAAGATGTAGAGACACTCGATTGTCGGCTCGTATTCCAATTTATTCGTAGATGTCCACACGTCCCTCCTCCAAAGTTAATACACACGAATAGATGAATAATTCACCGAGTCAAAACTTCGCTAGCAACTTTAACTCATTTTGTTCAATCTTATAAATCAAGATTTGTATTCTTGACTTTTTTTAAAGATTAAGAAGATGAATGTTTTTTAGCTATTTCTTAAAAAGAAAGAGAAAAACTCAAGACATTCAAATAGGAGGAGGGTGACCATTATTATCTACCAAAAATGAAAAGTATTTAATACTCATTCATTTTTGAAAAATATAACTCACATGAGAGTTAATGGTGGTGGCCATTTTCTTTCTTAAAGAGAAATTAATACGTTTTCTAATAACGTATTATATTAACTCTACAACAAATCAATACCCTAATGTGTACTACATATAATGTATACACAATTGTATATAGATTCATTAGTGGAAAAATATGGTAATACAATTAATACCATATATTGTCTTATTAGAATAACATTTATCTAATATTTGCAACACTACCCCTCCTTCTTCTCATTTCTTTCAAATTAACTAGACGGACTCTGCTAACGATCCTAATTAAATATTGGGTTGGACTTTAAAAAATAAAAATAAAAATCCCATCAATTAATCTGAATTAATTGACCAAGCCCATATTTAATTAAATCGATCAAATCAATTTCATCCATCAATTAATCTCTACTAGTCATCTGCGTCCAACAACTTGGATCAATTCTTTTATTGAACAAATGAATCCGTCCATTCTTACTGTGTGACCCTTTAGGTTCACAACTAATGCTAGTTGTAGGCTTACAACTATTTTGTAACTTACGAATAACAATTTATTCTATTAAATAATTTAATTAGTTAATATACTTGAAATTAACCCATTAATTTCAAGAACCTACAAATCGTGGAAACACCTAGCAAGTAGCACGAATACCTAGCAATAGGTGAAATAGCGAGTAAACCTATTTCAATTACGAGTGCATACATGTACAGTCCTTTCGACATATAATTTCACGATTAAATCTAGGATATTGATTATAAGTCAAAATCCAATTGATTTAATAACTGTGATTCCATTTCAAGTACCAATGATTCCTTTATGAATCAAATTCATCATGGCATGGCCAAGGTCTTCGAATCATGAACTATGAAAAACACAGGAAATTCTCTTATCATCTGACAAGTGTCGAATTCTATGTTAGCCACTGATTAACCTCCATGCACACCAATGCAACACCCAAAATACCCCTTTGCGATTGTCAAACAATCAGAAAGTAAATCAAAGTGTTACATGATGTACACAAGCTTACCATCGTGCCTCAAGTCCGAGGACTAATCATGTATTATCGCAACGTGAAAAATTCTTAATTTGACAAATAAAATTTCCTTTTAAGAATTCTCAACGGGTCATGTTCAGTGAACTTGTTCTCTAACAAGCACCTGCAATATATGTACTTGCGTCACAACGCTAATACATCATACGCATAAGTCTCACAAGGCTATTCAATGTCCTTGTCTTGAAAAGCCAACCGACTTAGAACAAATTTAAGACCAAAACCCTAGAAGCATATTTCATGATTACCATCAAATGTGCAACCATGCTCCATAGCTAAAATTGGTCTAAGGATTTTATCATACATTTATAAACAATTAATAATATAAATATAAGATAAATAAATGCCTTCATTTAAATATAAATTCCAATAAAATTGTTTTACAAGTAGAATAAAAAAATCCAATCTAATTGGAACGACGGGCATTCTACTCTAATAGATCCCACAGTCGGGGAAGCGGGGCGAGTCTTGCGTGGCTTGTCAGAAGGGACCGAAAAGTGGGGCGTTTCTCGAAGCGCATTAAATGCGCGTGTGGGATAGCCCTTTCGGTGTGTGTGGCTGTCGGCGTACGCCCTTTCATCTTCCGGCGCGGTCTCCCAGGTTCCCTCGCCTATTTAATCCGACTGTTTCTTCCATTTGAATCTTTACGCTACTTGGAGATTTTTTAGAGAGAAAAGTAGAGAGAAGCTCGCTATTTTTTGTCTTCGGTTCCTCGAGATTGCTCAAGTCACCGGTGTTGCTGCCGTTTGAACATCAGATTTCACGAAGCATATTCCCTTCAAGAAATTAACAGTAAGTTCCCTGATCTCAGTTTCTGTTTTCGTGTGCTTGCTCTTATGATATTCACATTTCTGGGCACGATTTTCCTCTATTTTTCTGCCTTCTACATTTTCTGGGTTGCCTTGAATAGATTAGGATAGTCCCTAGGCTGAGATCGAGGAGAGTCCCAATTGTGTCTTGTCTGCTAGGCGGGCAAGGCCCCTTGGATTTACCTAGACTTAGGGTTTTTCCTCTTTCTTAGTGATTGTTTCTTTCTATGAGTAGGATCTGACCATGCTTTTCCTCGATCTCTGTAGATGTCTGACGGAGACTTTTCCGAGAATGACCAGGAAGAGTTCAACTATGGGGGGCAGAACGACCCATTGAGCAGTGAGAGGTCACCCTCCATCGATGTAGTGTTCGAACAGGGCGATGAGTCCGTGGCTGGTGAGGTCGTAGCTGTGCGACCTCGTGTGTCCGTGGATCCAGAGGCCCATGTGCTCGTGATTACTCTATCCGCTTCCAGTTTGTCCGAGGGGGAAGTGGAACAAGGTCGCTTGGCTTCCGGTGGGCAGGGCCACACCCATTTGTCCGGGCCAGCTTCGGGCAGGCAAGGCCGTGCCCAATTGGCCGAACGAAGAGATTTTCTGCCCGAAACGAGGGTAGGTGATGTTGTATTGCCCGAGGCAAGGGAGTGTCCGGTGATCAATGATGCCTGCCCGTCAGCTGAGGAGGATTTAGATAACATCCCTATCGCTAGGCGGCGACGACAGACTGCTCGCACAGGAGGCGTGGCTACAACTCGCCTCGCCCCGCCGGGCATCGGATCGACGAGACGATGTCGCGACTGGGCCTCGCTGGATACCCCGGCCAAACTAACTGCCTGGTTTACTTCAATGGGCATAGAACCTGAGGATTATCGAGTAGAGAAAGCTGTACTGGTAGATGGCGAATATCCCCGTGAACAAAACAGGAAGCTGTTGTTTTTCGCGGACTTCTTCCGCGTGGGGCTGCGCCTGCCCCTGGATCCTTTCATCCTCCTGTTTCTCCAGGAGTTCTGCCCGATGCCCGGTGATCTGATGCTGAACACGGTGAGGGACTTGATGGCATATATTGTGGCGTGCCGTTTGTTGCGAATAGAGCCCACGAGCAAGCTTTTCCGACGCCTTTTTATTCTGAGTGTTGATGCCTATGGCCGGGTGAATGCTCGGTCCAACTCCAGCTTTCTTAGGATCCTGTCCGATGTTCCGGGGAAAGTCGAAGCTTGGGATAGGAGAGCTGTTCTGATTGAGTCTCGAACTGGTTGGCCGATAATGCCTATGAGCCAGGATTTAATAAACGTTCCCAAACTCCCCCGTGGTGGCTTCACCACCGGTGACACTCGTCGCCTGACAGCTATCCGGGATGCACTGGGCGTTGTGATGGATGGGGAAAAGAGAGTCAGTCAAGAGCGCCTGTTCGATTGGAAGGAATTGGTGTGCAATCCGCAACTTACGCCTTTGCCCGGCCGCCGGTCCCCTGGTGGAGCCCTTGTGCTCCTTTTGACGCCGAAGAGGCCCACGATGGGGCGATTATCATGAGCGTAATTTTGTGTAGATCGTCGAGATGTGCCGTAGGCTCGGGCACGATTGTACACCGCCATATTGAAGCTCTGGTCGGTTTGAGCCTTACTCTTCTCTATCTTTTAGTTTGCTGAGCTATTATAATTCGAACCGTGAAATTGATTTGTTTTTCTTTTTGCGCCTATGTTGAGTCCGAGACAAATTCAAAGGCTCGGCCGAGAGAGCTTGAGGGTGGCCGCCCTCGCAAGCCAACCCCCACAAATCCCCCCCGCCCCTTTGCTCCCGAGCAAGAAGGCCCGAAAAAGTAGTTGAAGTACCGCCTCCACCACTCCTCGAAGTTGCTAGAGACGATGCCGCCGCCGCTAGGCTGCTAAGGCGGCGGGTAAAAGAAGAAGGCATCCTTCCCCGCCAGCTGATCGTTCCTCTCGTCAGCGGGTTACGGGCTCAGTAAGGTCGTCCGCGATTCCTCCAGACCATGGTCGCTTTTCGACTTCGAGATGCCCACAACAACCGTACCCACCGCGGCAATTGTTGCGGATCGTCCGTCCGAGGCCCCAACATCGGGCATATCGATTTGTTCGCTCGGGCTAGTGGGGAAAGGAATAGTGAAGCGACTGCTTCAAGAGAGTGTTACCAACGACCGGGAGACGGCCGGACATGTTTTGCTCGGACATATCGGGCTTAATCTGAGCGAGGTATGCCCATACTCCTTTTGAATTTGATAATTTCTGCTGGATTGTTCTGACCTTGCTCATGCTTGTTGTTGTAGATCGCCTCCTCCTGTACCAACATCTATAATCGATATACAGAGGAGATCGATACCCGCAAGAAGATCGAGTCCGAGAGAGATGAGCTGGCTGGGCTAGTGAAGAACAAGAACGACTGATGGTCGCCTTCAAAGTCACTGAAAGAGTGTTCGTTGCAGAGGTCGAGGTCGATAATAAAGCTGCCGAGGAGAAGACGGCCCGTGGCCCAGCCAGAAGAGATCCTGCCGCCGAAGTGGCCCGATCGGCAATGATCACCAGCCGAGGTGAAGCGCGAAGGAGCGGCCGAGATGCCAATGCCATGTAGTCTATTCCCCGACGATGGGCCCGAACTCAGGCTGTGAAGGACTTCGAAGCTTCCCCGATCTACGCTTCCCAAGTGCGCCGAGCCATCTTACCCTACTATGTAGTGGGTACCAACCACATCTTGCGAATGTTAGCGGGCATGGGAACGGTGGATATGAGCACGATGGCTGATTGGGCGCTGCTCGATCCTTACTGCTAGGAGGCCCGGAAACTGCATCACTTGGTGCCCTATACTCAAGCCGAATTAGATGCCCTGGCCCGGGATGATAATGACGATGGATTGGAACCATGGGACCCCCCAGCCCCGCTAGCTGTCAACGTTTGTAGTCTGATTGATGCCCGAAAGGCCGAGAAGCGAGGGCGGATTATCGAGGCGCCAGCCTCGCTTCAAGCGTAATTACAGCCCCACTATCGAGGAAGCAAATGTTGCAGCTCAGCGACACACAACCCCCGATGTAATTTAGATACTCAATATTTTGTTTTGGCCGATGGGCCCTTTGTAACAAACTTCGTAAACCTTTTGGAAATGCTTGGCCTCTGTGAACAATTTTCCTGCTATTAACTATTTATTTTGCTCGAAGTATATGCCTGTGTTTTTGTTTTTCTGCCCGATAATATTTACTTGTGTTTTTCCTGCATTTAATTAGTACCGACACAATTGTATGCGGGGTAGTCCCCCAGAAATATATCGGGCAAATAGTAATCGTGCAAAGAACATTAACCCAGAAACCATAAAGTGAACAGTGCGAATATCTTAGGTTAATGGCTTACTCATAGGAGATTGGCCTGTTCTCATGGTGTCCGGGCACACAGGTTGCATTCTCGTTTTGAGTGCTTGGCATGAGCCAAGGCTTCTGAGCGGGCAAGGCCCCTATCGCCTGGGCGAAGCCGATGATTGCCTAGCGGCATGGCCCAAGCGACTAACAACCGGCATGGCCATTGTTCGGTGTGGGTTACCCGAATCGGTTGAAGTATATCACCTGGGTGTGAGGATATACGACTAAGCAGTGTTGCTCGGTCACTAGAGGAACCCGAGGTAGCTTAGCCGCTATCCGATGGGCAAGGCCCCTACCGCGTGGCGGGCATCCTAAGTACGTGAACCGGGCAGGGCCGCATCTCACCCACGGAGAAATTAAGTTCACTAGTACTTGGTATTCTCGAATGTTCGGGCTTGGCCCTGGTCGCTTGTAGATAGTAGATGCTAATAAAATCTGAGTAAAACATTATAGAGAAACTTGCCTTTATTGAATAAAATTTATGACCCTCAACAGGGCTGAGGGTCTTGCCCGTCTATGTAAGGAAGATCGACTCTACGGATAGTATTTTTTCAGATGATTAGCATGCCATGGGTGCTTTAGGTCTTTTCCTTCCCGAGTCCCGAGTGTGTAGGTGCCCTCTCTCCGATAATACCAATGACTGAAAGGTCCTTCCCTGGGTGATAGCTTTCCCCATTCTCGCCGTCCTGGTCACCTCAATCTTTCTGAGCACCCAGTCACCAACCATGAAGGCTCTGCCTCTGACCTTTTTGTCATGATGGGCTTTTGCCCGCTGCTTGTAGTTGACCATTCTGAGTCGGGCATCCAGTCTTCTTCTTCTAGAGGTCAAGGTCTATTGCCCGCAAGCAGCTCGTTGTTTTGTTCGCATGCTGGGAGACTCGATAGCTGGGCAAAGCCATTTCAACTGGAATCATTGCCTCTGATCCGTAAGTGAGAGCGAATGGGGTTTCCCCTGTTGGACCGCTGCATGCAGTTCTCGACGCCCATAAAGCCGATGGCGCCTCGGCCCATTTCCCCCGCCGCCCTTCCAAATTTTTCTTGAGCGTGGCAGAGCTGTTTGTTTTCCGGCTCGGCCCGCCTGCTCCTCGAGGGTAGGCCTACGTAAGATTGCCAATGCTTAACTCCTAAGCGAGCACATTCTCGCAAGAACTGTCCGAGAACCTGTGCCATGGTCGGATACAATTGCCCGCGGAGGCCAAACCTACACCACACTTGATCGTGGACGAACTTGATGACATTTGCTTCTGTGATCTTGGCCAGAGGCTTTGCTTCTATCCATTTCGTGAAGTAATCAATGGTGACAACTGCATACTTATACTTGCCTTGTGCGAGTGGAAACGGTCCGATCAGGTCAATCCCCCACATATCGAAGGGCCAGGCCGCAACGACTGGGGTTTGTGTGGTCGATG
Organism: Codonopsis lanceolata; assembly: GCA_013146195.2. NCBI lineage: Eukaryota > Viridiplantae > Streptophyta > Magnoliopsida > Asterales > Campanulaceae > Codonopsis > Codonopsis lanceolata. The sequence goes on along the minus strand of JABEVN020002011.1, from coordinate 2,443 downwards.
GAAGTCTCGGTATGTCCGCATATCTTTGGCACTTGTCACATTCACGAACATATTTCTCTGCATCCCTTCTGAGGGTTATCCAAGAGTATCCTCGCGCTGCAATATTCTCTTTCGCTAGAGCGGGTGCCCGGATGGCCACCGCATTCTCCCTCATGTACTTCATACAGACACCTTCGCTAGTTCTCGGGGTACGCAATGAGCATTGGTCCGACCTTAGATCGCTTGTATAGCACTCCCTACTACCGAGTACCGACAGTTCGGCTTCTCGATCGTGGTGGCCTTGACCTTGTCTCGGGTAGGATCCCTTGCTCGATGTAGTCTTTGTAATCGCCAATCCAACTCCCCGCCGCCGCTCAATGTCCATTACCACCGGTCTATCGATAGCCGGAGTGAGTATCTAGGTGCTCGACCATTACCGAAGGATTCAATAGTGATAAGTTTTCTTCATGATCTTAGATAGATAGTCCGCCGCATGTTGTCCGCTCTGGCCAATTCTCGATTATTTCCCGTAACTTGAAATTTTTCAAAATTCCTTTGACAAGCTCGCAAGATTTGACTAGTGAGGATGATGACCATGTATTCCCTCGACTTGGTTCACAACTAGTTGTGAATCCGAGTACACCGTGATCGTATCAATTCCCATGTCCGCCGCTAGTTCGAGACCGGCGACATCGCTTCAGACGCCACATTGTTAGAGGCGGGAACTTGAATCGTAATGCTAGCTCGACTCTCGGACTGGTCGGGAGCTATGAGAAGGATGCCGCCTCCGCCCCAACCTTGCTCGCCGCCTCCATCAACATATAAATCCCAACAAGCAGGTGCTCTGGTCAGTGGTACTGCTTTGCTCTGCTCGTCCGCCGGATTTTCAGCTCTTCTTGCCGGGTGAAGCTTGTTTCGACCTAAAATCGCCTAATGCCTGGCCTTGATTGCTCGCCTAGGCAGTAGTCGATGTGGAATTCGTGAGCTCTATCGCCCTGCTGAGTAATCCGCCCGATGAGTCGCTTGTGAAGGATCTTGTGCAGTTGGTGCATCTGTATACTATGATTACATGTGCGTAAAAATAAGCCCTTAATTTGCCTATGACAAGCGAGTAAGCTAATTTTTTCTCGCATTAAAATAACGACCCTCAACAGATCGAGGGCTTTGGATACATAGTACACATGTGTTTTGAATGTCTAATTCTTCCCTAACCAAAACAATGGCCACACTGTCTCGGTCGCTAGGTATACATACAAGGGTTGTTCTCCCAGCACGCATCGGCCGAGGAGGGGTGGTTTGCCCAAGTATTCTATTCCCTCGAGCCGCCGAGGGCTCGTGCGCCAAGATTCCACTCGAATCCCTTGTCGCCAAGCAAGATTTTGAAGAACGGAGGTATTTCTCCGCCGACCGGGAGATGAAGCGCCAAGGGCAATTATTCTTCCGCTCGCTTGTATATGCTTAATGCAAGAGGTCGCCTCCATGTCGAAAGCGTGGCCTCGGATCTTCTCTCGGTTTGCTTCTATACCGCTACTGTTGACCATAAACCCGAGGAATTTTCCCCGCCGAACCCCGAAAGCGCATTTGCCCTGATTAAGCTTCATGTTATGTTTTCAGATTGGCAAATGTTTCTCGCCAAGTCCGTAGTGTGGTCGCGTTTTTGTTTTGATGACCATGTCATCAATGTACGCTTCCATGTTCCTTCCGAGCCGCGAGCCGAAGACTTTGTTCGACCATACGCCGATAGGTTCGCCCTCAGATTCTTCACCGAATGGCATCATTTTGTAGCAAGATAGGCCCCCGCCGCCCTGAAGGTCGCTTTTAGCTTTGTCTGCTGTGATTCATCCCGACCTGGTGATACCCCGAGTATGCATCCGTGAAGCCGAGCATCTCGAAACCGCAATGGAGTCCACGAGCATGTCAATTCGAGGCACGGTACGCCTTTTCTGGGCAAGCTTTATTGAGGTTTGTGAAAGTCAACGCACATCCGCCATTTGTCGCTTGCTTTCCCGACCATTACCACGCTTGCTAGCCGTGCCTGCATCAGATTCGATGATGTCTCGCTTCTTCATGAGTTTACTTCTCGCCCTGATGGCGCACTTTTTTCCTGAGTATTGCCTCTGACGCCGCTGACCTGGCCGGAATGTGGGGTCAACATTCAAGTCATGGCGCGCAACTTCCCGCCTGATCCCTTGCATGTCTTCGATTACCCAGTCCAGCAAATACATCCGCATCGCTTCTTCAACAGTCCGCTCTTTTCCCGAGCCTCCTGGAGGCATGGCCTTCCCGATTTTGATTTTCTCGCGGGTAGAGGGATTGATGATAATTTTTCCCCGCCTCAGTTGATATCGGGTTCATCCCGACTTGCGGTATCCATCTCAATATCTTGTGTCTCGGGCGCTTTGCCGGAACGGCTGGGACGGGTTTGCAGACGGGCTCATCTCGGTCCACGGGGTCGCTCTGGCTC
>JABEVN020002010.1:0-22853 GCA_013146195.2 Codonopsis lanceolata | reverse complement strand
TTTTAATTTTAAAATTTTAAACCAAATTTTAATTGTTAAACTTAGTTTTTAAATTTTATATCAAACAAATGTTCCAGAGGGCGAGGAAATTCCTGTATGCTCTTCATCCTCCTCCCGCCCGTGAGAAGAGCATAATTTGAGATAACCTAAGTTGTCCTACGAGGCACGAGAGGTATACTAAAGCTTCCAAGTCCTTGGTGCCCCAGTGATTCAAGGTCAAGACTTTGGTCTCCGTCCCAACTCGGTGGCTCGTAGGTGGGGCTTTTTGTTAGATTCTCCGCCTAGTGGACGCCGTAGTCCCTATTGTCCGAGAATTCTACGCCAACGGCAACATGGCATTGTTAGACACCGTTAATGTTAGAATATAGTAGCTGATTTTTCGCCCAAAGCATTAACACCCATTTCTCGCACTCCAACTTTATGTCAAGCCGATAACTATAGCACACACCTCCACCCCCGTATCCCTGCCGAGGTAGTCAATGCTGTCATTGCTTCCTGTGGAGTGGTCCTATACCGCTAACCACCTTATGGACCATGCACCATGAGAGAGTCCTTTTCTCCAAGACACGCAAGCCCGTATAAATTTGTTTATGACGCCTCATGCCTCAAGTCACCAAAATACGGTGAATTGGGAGAGGTCAGTTTGACCTACACCATTATGATCGGGTGGTCTATTGGATGTCAGCTTGATCAACGCCAAATCAAGATCCTTATTAGAGGTAAGACGAATGCGGGGTTCGGCGTTCCCCACATTTGATTACCGATTTGTGTAGGGGCGGCGTGAGAATGCCCAAACACGCGGAGAGAAGTGGAAGGTTGGTCCGGTCATTAGGGCCATTTTGTTTGAACATCACCGGTAAGTGAGGGTTCCTCAAGAGGAGGAACCCGAAGAGGAAAGAGGACCCACTTGTTGGGATCTCAGCAGGTTGGAGGAAGCCGTCCTCCAAGCGATATGGTGAGTCGGCCGATTGGCACAAATGCGTGCCGACCAGTGAAATTTTTCGATTGGGTTAACACCGTGGACATAATGTCTCAAATTATTATGGACTTGCCACCAGCACGATCCCGAGTTTCGTCCTCATTCGTTATCTCCGCCCGACTCACCTTGAGTCGAGGCCCAAGTTCCGTCCTCGTTCGTTAGATGGACCCGCTATCTCCTTTTGATATTTGTCCTACCCCATCAATCCTCTCATTTGTTCCTTTATTTTGAGGACAAAATAGAAATTAAGTTTGGGGGGGGATTTAAAATTTTAAGTCTTAGCAGGCCCTAGCCTAACGAGGAATGGAGTTGGGCTATGTCGTTAGGGTGAAAGAAAATTTCTTTATTTGATGACCATTTAACTTCACCCTATTTTCCTGTTTTTATTTTTTCTTATTTTCGGAGGTGTTGCCTTGACCAGAATACACTCATTTTGGATACTCGTGGGTTCCTCTTATGGGGACCCATCATCGATTGTGTCATTGTCATCACCTCCAAATTTCCCAATTTCTTAAAAAAATATATATATAAAAAAATATATATTTAATTCAAAATATTCATCCTCGAGTTTAGGTGTGGTAATGCTAGTCGTAGTCAATGAGGAGATTAGTGCAATGAACTGCATAATTAGTCTGTAGATCCCTCTGGAATTTGCTTAATTTTGCGAAACTTTTACTTTTCTCCAAATTCTTCATGCACTCACACCAGTCATAACTATGGATTAATTCGAATAGTTTTATAAAGATTATAACACCTATTTCACTTCAACAAGATATGCACAAGAATATGATGCATAGCCATTCGAACATAACTGTTGCATTAAACTGTAACTTAGGGTCAATTGCATGTTAGTTAGATCCCTTGAATTTTTCTCATTTATATATCTCAAGCACACTTTCGAACCGTGTCTGCATGTTAGTCTCAATTGTCCCTACCATCTGTCTTAGCGAATGCTTATGTGAAATCCAGTGATGCTAAACACTCAACCCAAATTCCCATAGTTGATATGATATTTTGTGTTGTCTTACTTGCTTTAAATACTATGTGAGCATTTGGCATTAAGAAATGACTTAGGCCATCTTTGGATCGTTAGAGCCTAAATATTCCCTGACCTATACTAAAATATATCTCTAGTGTCCCCTTTGAGCCTAATGAAAAAGAATGGAGTGTGCTAAGCACACTATTGAAACCCCCATTCGCCATCAATTCTATTACCCCATTAAAACCTAAAAGCTATACACTTTAGCCTACCCTTTGAGAGAGTAGGATGTGGGTGGGAAATCGATTCTAGGAGGACCACTTCTTTTCAGTTAGGCCATTTTTCAGAAGACTTCTTCTTTCCGTCGTCGAAAAAAAAATTAAAAAAATTTCATGTGTCGACGAAAAATGAAACGGAAGAAGAAGAGTGTAAACAAAGATTCAAAAGGAAGCATAACTTTCAAGAGAAAAATATGTTAGAAAAATTCTGCTGAGTGGAAAAATGTGATATTTTTAGAAGAATTCATTGCCCAAAACAAGTTTGGGGGAAGAAGAAAACTTAAAAGTTACGAAGCACCCCTCCACTTGTGGTCTTTGCAGGTCCTAGCCTAAAAGGAAAACTTCCTTTTGCTTGGAAGTATGAGGGATAAAGGGTAGTCTTACTCTCTCACTTTGAATTCCAATTCCTTTCCTTCATATCCCCCAACACCTTGGCCTTACATTACAAGCTTATAAAGTCCTAATGATCTTCTTGCCAATGCTTATGTCGTTTTAACTGTCAAGTGAGTAACATGAAATTGATCACACACTTTTTATTCATTATTATTCACCCTAAAAGCTCACTGTGTTAGCATAATCTTAGCTATTACAAGTCATTGGGATAGGAGAGCATTGTATACATACATAGAAGTGCATGGGATGGATGTATAAGTCTTTTAAATCCTTGGGACCTTTCTATCTGTAACTGACCAGGTTTGGATGGTAGATCTCATACTTCTTAATGCATGATTTTCTATTAAACTTTGATTTTCATATGAATGTGGTGTTTAGCTCAATAAAACTGTTTTAGTTAAGATATTCTTAAGACTGATGATCACACACACACGGAGAAATTAAAGTAGTAGCAGATCTTAAGAAAAGACTAGTTGGTTTTATATGACTAAGCTTGCATATATGTGGTGAGCACCAAACTGAGATTACATGCATTCCATACACCTATAACTTGAGATGAAGACAAAAAGATTTTATGTTTTATTTTATGTGTAATTTTATCCGCTTTTGTATTTATTTGTTTTTGTATTTATCTGCATAGTCGAGTCACTCGAAAGAGTCTCTTTGAGTTTGTGGGTTTATAGAGGAGTGTAAATAGTGTCACCCTCACAAAAAGATTTCAAATATGTTATTTATATGCTTTTGTATTTATAAGTTTATTTGTTTACTCGTGGACGAGCAAAGTTCAAGTTTGGGGGTATTTGATCGATGTATTTTATACGTCGATTTTATATACTTCTATGACTTAAATTATGCTATTTCACGAGTCTTTTGAGTACTAATATATGTTTTCGGTGAGTTTTGTAAGTTTCAGGATTGTTCGTGAAAATAGGTTAAACTCCAGGGTTTTAAGTGCAAATTACAAGAAAGGGCAAAAGAGAAAAATTGAAGAAACAAGGAAATCCGAACCGACACCTTGCGGACGCAGGTGCCTCGCACTTGCGACCGCAAGGTAGGCGTGTTGACCATAAAAGAAGCAATCAAAGAAATCAAAGCCGGATGAGACCTTGACGCAAGAGACCTTGCGACCGCAAGGTAGGCAGAATGCTTGATTTTCGGATTTTCACACAGTCATTCGATCCAATCACAACTCCCGAGTATATATAGAAGTCAGGTGCCGAGCCAAAGCAAAAAAAGGAGGACGGCTGGAAGCTCTCTTTTCATAGATTTTAGGTAGTTTTAGATTGTATAACATAGTTAGGTTTTGTAATTTCAAGTATTGAAGATCAAATCATGTATCCGATCATCTCCATGTGCTGTTCATTGTCTATGATGAACTAAATCATCCATAATCTAGGAGGTGGGAGGTAACTTGTATCGAATTTATGTTTTGATTCTTATATATATGTCTATTCAATGCTTGTTGATTGTGTTGTTTATCAACCCCTCTATTATTTTGCTTTGAACAAATGAATGTAATCGCAAATAATAAAGGCTTAGAGGTGCGGATAACTGCATGACCAAGTGCATATGTCGTACACTGGCTCACCAACACAATAAATTGGACCTATCGATGCACGAGAGTGATAAGTTAGGACCAGGTTCTTACATGATCTAGGTGACAGATAGATCATAAATCTAGGTGACAGCTAGATTGATAGTTCATGTGCTTAGGATATGGAATGGATGAATTTTTGCGGGGATGGAGGTTGAACCAATTGTTCAACAGACCATATCTATTTTTAGTGAACGAACCCAAGACATTGAATGACATTAGTAGGAATTGAACATAAAGGAGATATAAGTGAAACCCAGAATCCTAGATTTCCACTCACCATAAGATCTTCATATCTGTTATTATAGTCTAATTAGTTAAACATCTATAACTAGTAGTTTAGAGTAGAATTAAACAATAAAAACCCCCTTTAGGTTAATAATTTGCTATCAATACTCGCACTGTTCGTGATCACTTGTCTCTGTGGGTTCGACCCTTGCTTCCAAGTCTATTCTATAATAGTCTTGTCCACTTGCAAGGAAAAAGATTAATTAAAACATCGATCAGCCCTATCTGGGCAAGCTATACTTATTCCCAGTATTGTCAATGTTCTTGGGGTGTGACTCCCAACTGGTTAGACAGGCAAGGCCTTGGTCTAGCCAGGCTTAGTTAGGGATTGGGTGTGGTCGTTGATTGACATCTTGCCCGATATGCTCTTTTCTTACGCGAGGCTCCTCTTTTTGAGCTTACGATTATCACGTGATGATCACACGTGCTTTCCTCGTGGCTGGATATGGACCGGGCCTATCATTGAACCCCTCCTCTTTGTCAATTGACGTTGGAAGCGAGAAACTTGTTTGTTTCTCTACTCGGGCATGACTCGTTGAGTTTTGTCTTCATTCGGGCCTAATACATGTAAATTTTTTGAATTTCCATGGACAATTGGTGATTGAGAAGGATTGCTCGTGCCCTAGGCCTGGACAACTGGACCTCGATGCTTGGGGCTATGGGCAAGCAAATTGTTGAGAACACCCTCCATTAGAGTTCCTTCCAATCATCCTCCTTTACATCATCACGTTTAGTTTTGCTCCGAAGAACCTTCCCTAAACCAGACTGCACCAAAGCATCCTTAACCCTCCTTTGCCACAAAGCGAAATTCCTCGTTCCATCAAACTTCTGAACTTCTTGTTTGGAAGAAGAGATACATGATCCTAAAGCAAGCATGTTGACCTACGCTCTAATATCAGTTGTTGTGCACAACGGAAGACTTGCGAACAAATTAACAGAGTATAATAAGATCAATTGAAAAGAAGAAAGAAAGATTGAGGCCAACAGACTCTCAAATTTTTATTGGAGTCAACCTTGAAACCCCGTTCTATAGATACAACTATTTATATGGATACAATAGAAACTCTTAAAACAAGTAAAAAATGAACAAAACAGTAAATTGTCAAAAACGAGACTAAGCGGTCGCTTAATCCACGACACTAAGCGACCGCGTATTTTCCAGCAACTTGGTCCGACGTAATCATAACTAGGCAGTCGCCTAGTCCTTAACACTAAGCGACTGCCTTGTCCCAAAACCCGACAATGCTTTGTTCAATCAAGTCCTACCACCTGCCCTGGCCCAGTTCCCTCGGAGCGAACTGATCCTGTTGCCTGGGTAATGGAGTCATCTCATTCTCAACAGATCGCTTATTTGAGAAACAAATAAGGGATTCAAACCCTATTCCAGAACATAAAAGGGGGATGGGCTACAGGTTTGGGTTTCGGGTTGCTTGGCCTTACAAGTAGGCCACCCAATTAACAATTGGGCCCAGCCAAATACTTGCACTATGCCTCAGCTTTAGTTCAGCACATGGATAAAATTCAACAACATAGTTGTGTAGTGGTAGATATTCATTTAACGGTTCAGGATGCTATGCCTCAGCTTCAACAATTATTACATTTGATTCCGGAGGTTTGACATGATCAGATTATTAGGCATGTGCATTGTGTTCAAACTGTCTCAGACCAACTTGTTTGCACCCTTTCGACTTTGATCAGAAGATTTCACTACAAAAGATTATTGGGAAAGTATGCGACAGAGGCAACCATCTCTTCCGTGGGCAACGAAAATTTGGCAGCCTTGGATGCCTTTGAAAATCAGTGGTTTTGTATGGAAACAAAAACCATTTTTTTTCTAAATGTGATGGCTGCATGATTAGTTCAGAGCGTGAATCTATAGAACTTCAAGGTAGAAGAGGAAGATCAATCTATTATAGCAAGTTTGAACAGAAATTATAAAGCAAAAAGACTTATTTATTGAATGTTTGGTCTGTTATTCCATCTATCTTTGCAAGCTAAAACCAACCTTATATGCATATTAGAAATAAAACTACTCTGGAAATCATAAAATTCTAAAACTGACTAAAACAAAAACACACTGGAAACAATAGATTCAAAACTTGAATTCTTCCATGCATGCACAAGATCAAGAATCCATTTTAGGATTGATCACCTTCAGACTTCTCCTTGACATCTTTGTCGGCTGTTTCTCGTTGAATAAATTTTTTGAGCATTGATTTCCTATAAAGTATGCACAACGCCAATGTGGCGCAATGTTTAAGCATACCGTACACGTTCGCATTCAAGTAATACTCCACAATTCGCCAATCAGTTTTCTCCTTTCTTTCAAAATAAGCCATTGCCGTCCTGAAGCCCAGAAGTATGTTAGTTTTCGTAATTATCGGAGTAGGCGGCTTTGAAGCTTTCCAATTCAAAGATTTAGAACCAAGCCCATGATGAGGGGTAAAGAAACACCCGATAGTTTCTCCTACGATGTTGTACAAATCTGAGGGAACAGAAACAGAGTGGGGTTAGAAAACTCGAATAAAAATTAAATTTCTAGTAGAGGTCAAAGTTAAAAAAGAAAAAAAAAAAAGAAGTCAAATCTTGGATGTCTATGGAATCTTTAACAAAGATTCTTGATGAAAAAGTGGCGGCAAAAAATATACCGGCTGTATACTGCGGATGATGTTCGTAAACATTGGCGTCTATGATATGGTTTGGTTGCAACGGAATCCCCAAATACTTTCTTCTCAGATGCTCCAGAAGTTCATAATCGTTAGGAAAGAAAGGATTCGCTCGGGGGAAATTCGGGTAGAAGCATTCGATTGGCATTAACATTAAGTCTTCGATTTTCAATTTTTTATTGGATTCAGATTTCGGTTCCTTCCCTGTTGAACTTGACTGCTTCATGGTTCTTGAAGTAGACACCTGCATTAGGATTGAGGGAGAGGGCTCTCCGGTATTAGGATTGATCTCACCTGCATCAACTTCAGGGTTCTCCTTGACATCTTCGTCGCTTTCATAGATCTTCTTCACTTCTTCGTTGGCTCTTTGTTGTTGAATAAATTTGATGATCATTGATTTCCTAAAAAGCAAGCACAACTTCCAATTCTGCCAACGCAAACAGCCCTCCACCATAATCACCGAATACTCCACAATTCGCCAATCAGTTTTCTCATTTCCTTTAAAATAATCCATTGCCTTCTTGAAGCCCAGAAGTTTGTCATCCTTTGTTATCTTAATAGAAGGCCTTGAAGCTTTCCAATTCAAAGATTCAGGACCAACCCCATGACCAGGGCTAAAGAAATACCGGAAAGTTTCTCTTATGAGGTGGTATGTATCTGAGGAAACAGAAAGAGAGTTGGGTTAGAAAACTCAAATAAAAAATACATTTCTAGTAGAGGTGAAAGTAACAAAAAAAAAGTCAAATCTTGGATGTCTATTGAATCTTTATCAAAGATTCTTGATCAAAAAGTGGTGGGAAAAAAAGATTACCGGCTATATACTCCGGAGGATGTGAGTAAACATAGGCGTCTAATATCTGGTTTTCCAGCAAATGAATTCCCATAATCTTTTCTCTCAAATACCCAAGAAGTTCATGATCGTTAGGAACGAAAGGATTCGATGGGGGGGAAGTCAGGTCGAAGAATTCGACTGGCCTTAAGTCTTCCGTTTTCACTCTTTTATTCGATTCAGATTTCGATTCCATCCCTGTTGAACTTGACGGCTCCATGGTTCTTGAAGTAGAGGGTTCTCCGGTATTCAATCTTTTATTGGATTCAGATTCCAATTCCATCCCTGTTGAACTTGACGGCTCCATGGTTGTAGGCCCCGAGGAGTTACACATTCTGTCGGAGGGAGTCGGAGTGGGAGAGGGAGCGGAAGAGGGAGACGGAGCAGGAGAGGGAGCGGAAAGAGAGGGAGGGCGAGATGAGTTACTCATTCTGAGGGAGGGAGAGAGGGAGTGATGTGATCGACTGATGTGGGCTTTGCCACTTGTAAATCAATCCATCCTAATTTATATGCGCTAATCACATGAAAATACACAGTATATTTCAGAGTAATATATACATACTCCTACCGCTTTAAAAATTTCATACAATAATGCAGTGGATTAAAAATGTTTGAGTAAGGTTTAGGCTGTTTGGCAACTGTCAAAATAAAGGGTAAAATTGTCATTTTAGTACATTTACGAGTCCAATTTGGTGATACTCGTGCGTTTTACCAGAAGAGTTTATGTTTGAAAAATCTAATTATTTGTTCTATCATCCCAAAAATTGTAATCTTGTTTAACCTAGCACAAGGATTAGGAAAAAACTAATATTGACTTGATTATTAATAGATTTGTTAATTGTGACCCGGAACCCAGAAAAACCAACTCGACCTAACCCGATAATTACCCGACACAGCCAGATTTGATTTTTATTTTTACTAGTACTCTTGTCCGTGCCGATGGCACGGTGCCAGTTTGAAAATTTATCAATAAATGAAGCTGATATTGTAGAAATGAACTACTAAAAATATTATTTTTTTAAAAAAATTGACTTTCAAATAGAGCCTCTTTGCCTGGAACGGAGGGATTAATTAATAATTTATTTACGAACTTGCGGGCCAGACAAAAATTAAATTGCTTAAGTTAATTACGATAACAGTTAAAAAGAAAAAAAAATTTCAAATTACAAAACTTACGTTTTTTTAATTTGTATAAGTAATTACGGGTCGAAAAAAAATTAAATTGATTAAGTTAATTACGATAACAATTAAAAAGAAAAAAATGCAAATACAAATTTTCGCAACCATAAAACTGTAAAACTGTAAAACCGTAAAATATTTACTGTAAAATCGTAATATCTCAGTAAAAGAGTAACTAATTTTTGCAAATGTAAAATAATAACTGTAAAACCGTAAAATATTAACTGTTGATGCGTCCAAAATCTTTTGGATGCACTGGATCAGTCCTATCAGGATACCTGGCTTTCAACGTATCAAATAATCCTTGAAGCCCAACTCTGCAAGAACACCAACAAGCTGTGAACTAGGCAGGGGCACTCCCTGCAAATGCCCTCCGGCGTGTGAATCGGTACAAGAACTCCAGTGACTATGTATTTTGACAGAGTTTTAGCTAGCAATATCAAATCACGTACCTCACCCCTTCATTTTTCGGGTATTTTATAGTTGCCGGAGGGTGTAACCGCTCATAACTACCCACTAACACTCATGGCATTAATGGCGGGCATACTAACTGCCCCATTAACAACAACGGTCAAATGGAGGATTTTCCGGACGTAACCGTCCTCAACTGATTGTAATTCTTAAATTCTCGAGCATAACACCTCGTGCTTGCAACATGCTCCTGCTCGCTGGTTGAGCGCCCAGCTCGCTAACAACTCTTGCTCGATAAAGGTAGGAAGCATGCTCACGACGTGCCAGGACCCCTTAATCTTCTCTTCTCAATCCTGAGTTTAGGATGATCACTTGGCTGAATTGCGAACATGTGTCGGGCATGTGACTTATGACTTGGGCCAGTTGGGCCAGGCAGATCGATAGCCCCCTACTCCTTGTCTACCGAGCATTCATGCTCGTGGCGAGGAGAAAGACTTAGGATTCATGAATACCCTCCAAAGCATAATTAAATCTTCTTAATCTGTGCATCAAATTACTCACAACCAATGATTAAAGCGGAAAATTGCCCCAAAAAGGCTTTCTAAAAAACCGTGTTTAGCAGGCCGAGCCGCCAGCCGCCACTTTTTAAATGGTCAGGCCCGTTTCTCAACGAGGCATTAATGATGCCTCGAACCGAGAGCCTCGAAAACTGAACCTTAATGATGGGTGGCCATCAAGTGCAGGTTTCGTCAAGTATAAAAGACTAAAACATCCTTCATTTCAAACTTTATCTCTTTCGAAAACTTCCAAAGCTTTGAGAGAAAACCGATTTTTGCATCTGCAAATTCCAATCAAAACCAGCGCCAGGATTCAATCTTCAACAACTCTTCCAGATCTGAGACCAACATTTCTCGACGAAGAACAGGTACCCTCTTCAATTTCCCTTTCTAATTTTTCATCGCATTTTCATCACTTTTATCCCGAATTAGGGCTCCTGTATCATCCGACCCTTAAACCCATAATGTGAACTGTCTGAACGTGAAGATTTATCGACTTCAGTCCTTTCAATTCGTCTTACCTTCCTTTCTATCACCCAACTACTCCAAACCAAATCGCGGGAATCGAGGAATTCATGATCGGTGCCCTGTTTACCGATCTCACAACTGGCTCTCGCCAAGAATTTTAATTTCATTTATATTTATATGACTGCCCCGAACATAGTTTAACCTGCGTTCCTCGATTCCTTTTTCTTGTAGGATGTCTAGCGAGAGTACCATATCAGAAATCGAAGGTTGAAGCTATGACCACGGTGCACTAGAAGAAAATCCCCCACCCTCTAGTTCAAGCTCCGAAGGAAGCGAGCAGGAAGAGATCTCTCTGATTACCTGCAGACGAAAGCCCCATCAAACAACCGAACAAGGCGCGAGCAGCACCTATCAAGACCCTTCTGAAAATGTCCGAGCAGGAAGCCTTCCTAGCACGAGTAGTCACCAGCCTAGGCAAAACCCAAGTTCTTCTACCCACATCGCTCCACATATCCCACCCTCAATCAAATGGGACGACCTGACTTCTGAAGATGAAGTCAGTGCTTGGTTCTATTCTTTAGGAATGGATCCCAAACACTACCGAGTCCGCGCCTTCGATCTTGACATTGATAAGAAAGATCACAACTTCCAGGGAGATAACATGGTTTTCTATTTTGATTTCTTTTTGGTCGGACTTCGCCTTACTCTTGACCCCTTCGTTGTGGAATTCTTAAACGAATCCAACACCCTTCCATGCGACCTAACCCTGACAACAATAAGATTCCTGATGGCCTTCATAGTAGCTTGTAGGTTACTCGGATTCGAACCCGACATGACCCTATTCATAAAATTCTTTCTTTTTTCTTTGGACAAGAAGTCTGGGCGTATCACCGGCCGATCCAACCCGAACTATTTCAAACTTCTCAACGAGGGCCCGAACAAAGTAGATGGGTAGGATTCAAAAGCTCCACTCGTCGAATCAAGTGTCGGCTAGCCCTTCGCCCCCTATCTTACCGATTATGGGCTCCCCGAATACGATAAAAACGCTTACCGAGCTGGCGAACGCAGGATAGCGAGGGCTTTCAGAACTTTGCTCGGAGTGAAAGAGGGACGAGATGGCCGGGCCGGCCAGGATTTTGTACTCGACTGGCGAGCCCTCACCTCCGATTTAACTCTTCTCCGACAAGCTGGGATCCTCAACTTTCCCTTGGAAGGAGTTGTACCCCGAGTTACTATTGATCCTGAGCTTCCACATCCATATTGCGGTCCATGTCACGGCAGAAAATTCCCCAATGAATGCGATGAGTGTGCGCGAACTGGAACTCATTGCAGACCTTCCTTCTCTCTCACTGGTCTACACTTTTAACTATACTTCTTTACATCGAATTTGCAAACTTTGCTTTCTTCATACTTTAATGCTCGCTTTAATTTTTGTAGACATAAGGCAATTGATAGATGTTAACAAGTTCCTCCAGGCTGCCAAAAAGGGATCAAGTAAACGAAGCAAGAACTCTCAACCCAACCTGCTACTAACCTTCCAACTATCCCGACCAGTACCACTGGCCGTGGTACCAAACGTAACCAACCCGAACCCAGCCAGGCTGCTACGCTCATTGCTACAACGTTCAAAGGGTCGAACCAGCTCCTCAGCCTGTCATTAACAACACTGAACCGAGCCAGAGTCTCAAAAGGAGTAAACGCCGAGCGGACGAAGCCGTGTTCGAGGAATCCACCCCCTCTATTCCTTCATGGCAGGAGGAAAATTTCCTCATGCCTGATGACTGGGACAAAGCTGTGGCCCTCATTGTTGAACTTGCCGACGTGCCCGACCTTGACAATGTCAATATCTACAAACGCAGTGGATTCCAAGCCACCACGGGCCTTGGATTAATGAAAAGACTTCATCATGGTGTGGTTCGAAAGAAAAGAAGCGACCAAGCGAGCTCGGTTTTGATAGGAGAAGTCGAAATGTGCCTAACCGAGGTAAAGTCTTTCCTTGCAATCCAAAGTTCCTTAACACTCCACAACTATTGACTATATCTTTTCTTGTAGATTGCAAACAAATCAGTAATAATGTACGAACGACTGGTGGACAATCTCAACTCCAACGCCAACCCTTTGCACGAGCACAAATAACTCATGCTCGCGAAAGAGAATAATCGAGAAAAACAACAAAAGCAACTGACTCAAACACCAACTTTCAAACTAGAATTTAAAGCATAATTGAGCTTTGCCATTATCATTTGCCATAAAAAAGAAAAGATCAATGAATTACATACTGCCAACGCCGATCACCAATAATATTTCTTCAAGTGATCTGCATGCCATGGATGTCTCAGCTCGTTTCCATCCTTTGTTCGTAACATATAAGTGCCCTCTTTAACAATTCTAACAATCTGAAAAGGCCCTTCCCAATTTGGTGAAAGCTTCCCCCACTCAGCTCGATGACCCGTTGCTTCAATCTAACGGAGAACACAGTCTCCCACAGCAAATGACCGACCACGAACCCTTTTATCGTGATGGGCTTTTGCTCGTTGCTATAATTGGCCATCCTCATCTTAGCCTCCAATCGCTTATCCTCTAACAAATCCAGATCAAATGACCGAACTGCCTTATTAGATTCGGCGTCATAATGCAAAGCCCTATGATTGGGCAGATACATTTCCACTGGAGCCATAGCCTCAGACCCATAAGCCATAGAAAAAGATGTTTCCCCAGTAGGGCCTTTGATTGTTGTTCTAACTGCCCACAGAGCCAAAGGCAATTCATCTACCCATCGTCCTGCCTTATCCTCCAAGTTTCGCTTAAGGACATGCAAAACTTGTTTATTTGCAGCCTCAGCATGCCCATTGCCTTGTGGATATGCCACCGACGACGACCAATGTTTCACGCGCATCTGCTCATATGCCTTAGTGAACTTTTCGGAAAATTGGGTCCCATGATCGGACACAATTTGTAAGACCCCGAACCTTCGTGTAATTGACCTTCTTGCCTTGCGTGTCGTTTAATCGTGACCTTGCTTACTTGGATTGAGGAAAAGAACCTTGATTGGTGTAGGTAGGCTATCTAGAGGCCAATACCTTAGTTCCATATGTTCCATAGACCTTAACTAGTTAATGTTACAAGTCGCATACCGACGTTGTTCGTTACTTGACTCGGTTTAGAGTTTTCTCGCGTAGTTCTTTCGTGAGACCTCGATTGTACTCTTAGTCATTCCTCCACTTGTCTTGAGGGTTATTTGAGTCTCATAAGGCCTTGGTACACAAGTTTTATGCTTGTTGGAGTTGCATTCACCCAACCGGTGCATCACATTCAGTCCTAGACCCATTCGGCTTCGTTTTAGACTTAAACCATCGTTCCAACGCGACAAACGAACATCCTGGGAGATGTTCGGCCAGCCAAACCGAACTCCTTGGGGAGTGTTCGGCCATAGCAACCGAACAAGTGATGAAAAGTTCGGTCCAGACAACCGAACAACGCTCCCGACATCAGCTTTGTGCTGGTTTGATTTCTGGCGTGAAACTCCTATTCTACCCTTACTTAACCCTTGCCCTTTCACTTATTTGAGGGTATATTAGTCCTTAATCACCCTTATAACCCCAAACACTCCTCTCCTCTCTTCATTAGTGATCGTCTTCAGCCGCGAACGGGAAGGAGAGAGTCTTGAGGAGATGAGCGTGCGACTAGTGCGTGTTCCGGCGATTCCCGGAGTTCCGGTCATCCGTTTGACGAGCCGAGACCACCGTCGCGAAGCCCTTGATGATTAGATCATTTCCCTTGGGTTTGTTTCCCTCTTCCTAGTCGTTTGTGGCTCGATAAAGGTATGTTACCAAAACCCTAGTTTCTCTCTCTAACTCAATGTTGATGTTAGGTTGCTAGAGACTTGTTCCTTGTGATTTGTCGTGGTAATACATGCCAAAATGAGATGTTATTGATGGATATCAATCTATGAAAGTTAGGGTTTGAACCCAAATGATTATGACTGGGTATATTGGAATAGTTATGGTTTAAGATTTATTGTGGTTGGGTTTAGAAACAGGATAAATTGGAAATCCTGAAATTATGCCTTGACCTAGAGTTTGAGACTTTGAAATTTGGCTCAAATGGAATCATTGAATTATAAAAGTTTCTATTCGAGTCTTAGGATAAACCCCTATGACTACTTGTAATCGTTGAATCTAAATCATGAAATCTTGAGGTTTGGTCGGGTGAGGCCGAATTGGTGTTAAGATCGATTTGTGGCTTAGGACACTAATAGAGGACCTTTAGTGATTTTAAGTACAAGATTATCGCTAGTCTTTGGATTGGGTTTGTGTGGGTCACAAATGCATGACTTGAATGAAAGACCTTTGGATTGTTTTGATTATGAATTAGAACTGTTGGTACTTGTTGGACTTCAATGAAGTCCCGAAACTTGTAAGGATGTGATCTATGCTTGTATGAAACCTAAGGAATCATGATGGTTGTTATTGAATGACGACTCTCTAAGGTCGCCTTGTGAATAATTTGGGAAAGACCAAGATAACGAAATTGAGGACCATTCTATGAGATGATTTGAATTGGGACTTTTCTTAGTACAATACACATGGAGTCTACTTGTATAAGTCGCTAGGATGACTAAGTTGTTATCTAAGACTCACCAGTACGGTTGACCTTACGAATGATCATCACTCTAGTCTTTACCTAAGTATTGGACTACTATAGACCTTTGGGTTATAGAATGAAGTATTATTCTCGGAAGACATTATTACCTACAAGTAAATGGCTTATGATCCTAGACTAAGCGTATGATGGATTGAGGGTGAGTTACAACCTAACTTGGTTTCACATTTAAATACGAATACCATGTACAATTGATATTATGGCTAAAAGCATGATTTCATACCTTGTCATGAATTGATTCTTCTACATGTATCTATAATATGAATTATAAGCATATTGAATGTACTTGCCCCCATGCTTGATACGTTGCGATTAATGATTTATCTTGAACTTGGATTCTACTATTAAGTGGAATTATGAATTGGAATTGAACTAAGCTTGACTTGATAATGATCAACTTAGGCTTCCCTTATATACTTGACTTAGTGACTTTGCACTAAGGTTCCTAATTGGAACAAGAACCTAGTCATGCTTCAAGCGAGAACATAGAAAAGAGTCTTGGAACACATATAGTGTTCCCACTCTACTGGTTGAAATTATAGAAATGACTCAGCGAGTCGACATTGGTGAGCTATTGAACAATACCGGCTCAAGATCAATCCCTACGACGTTATTACATGCGTTCCACTAGAAACTAATTCTAGACTCTTGAAATGGATTATTTGTCATGCTTGTATCTTTATGACATAATAAATGCATACTTGAAATATCGAGTTCACTCTTGAAATGGATTGACTGTCATGCTTGTATCTTTATGACATAATAAATGCATACTTGATAATTGATATATTGAGTTCGCTCTTGTCGAGCTCAATCTTGATTGTTTATTGATGAGATTAAATACTAATCTTGAGCGAGGGCGCTCTTGTCGGACTCGTTCCATCTTGATTGATTGTTGAGTAAATACTACTTGGCATTGCATAAGTCCGGTGGCATACTTGTCTTGTCTTGTCTACGGTTGACAATGCATTGCCGTTAATCATAAGATTCGTGATAGTGATGGGTTCGAACCGGATAGTGCACACACCCTCCACTATTGGCCACAGTGGGGAAGAGCTCTCTCTGGCCAACCAATACGCGACCATTGAGAATGACTACTTGTTTTCCCGAGCATGCCTCGGAGATCGATGTATTATCACACCCATCGATTCTTGCACGTCATGAAGGTGTCTATTTTGCAGGTCTACGTAGCGGCCCGGCTCTATATCCTCACATTATGTGAACTATGTGCAATAATGTGCATCTTGAATATATGATCTATATGCTCATATATACTTGTCCTTGATTGCTTGACAATTGTGATGAGTTTATACATCTCCACCTAATGATTGTACAAGAGACTTGATACGTGTATACATGTAAATATGCATACTTTTACTTAATTGTTCTATAAGATACATGGGATGATTCATGTCAAGACATACGTCCCTAACTGTACGATTATTCTTGTCACTTGCCTCGACTTACGATTGTTTGTGAGCAGGGAATTCACCTAGTTCATCTTGGTAGCACTTTGGTAAAGGAAGTTACATGCAGAACAACGACTTATGGTTCTTCGTCGTCGTAACCCGATTTCATTTCTACTTATGAAAATGTTACGATTATGTTATATTGTCTAGTGGTAGCGTACTGGGTCATTATGACTCATCACGTACTTGTTTTCTAGTTGCAGTTTCAGTAGCTGTGTTGAGGTCGAGTAGATCGTGGCTGTAGCAGATCGCGGTTGATCGATAGATCGAGACTTGATCGTGTAGTTCGTGATTCTAGTAGATGACTTCCCCGAGCAGTAGTTGTGGAGTTTTACTCCCTTTATCATTGTCTCTTGTTCATGTACCTTGCTATTCTTGTGAGACCGATATCTTGTAAAGTTATTTAGACTTTACGGTCGGGTAGATACTTGAGTTTCTGTATTAGTTCGTTCTTGGGCCGACTTGTTGTGTCGTGCCTTGTTCATGTTTTTCATATCTATTTCAGTTGTCTCCCGGACACGTAGTAGCCTTGGGGCTTTTCTCTATTTTAGTCACTATTGCTGTTGGTTAACCCCGGTATGCCTTAGCCGTGGGTAATTGTTATCAGGTTTGTTCTTCGTTGAAACGCCGGCCTGGAGTGCCGATGGTTTGTTCAGCGTCTGCAATGTTGCGGCATGCGAGTTTTGTTTTCCCCTTCGGAGAGAATATTGTCTTTTTTGATTTCTTGACTTTGTTTTCGAGCCTTAAGCTTGGGACATCTTTCCCCTACCGCTTCCGCATATTCGTTTCTTCCTGACCCGTATTTTTGTATACGGCTTCTCTACCTTTGTTGAGCTCGTTAGCTCAATTGTCTGACTCGCACTACTGTTTTGCAAGTGCTTGTCCTCTTCTTGCCTTGTCCTTGCGGCACGACTTTGGGATTCTGTTCCGGAATCCGGGTTGGGTCGCCACACAATTGCTCGCGGAACTCCAAATCGACACCATATATGCTCATGAACAAAATCGATCACGTTAACCTCACTAATGGTCGCCAAAGGTTTAGCCTCCACCCACTTAGTAAAGTAATCCACAACGACCACTGCATACTTAAACTTTGACCAAGCTACTAAAATGGGCCAATGAGATCTATCTGTAACACCCCGCTCCTTCGTTAGCTCGGTTTGCGTGCTATACTTGCACTTCTTCCTTTTTTGACTGTATGTTTGGTCTGCGAGAGGGTCTAGATATGTATGAGAGACCACGTTAATACCAAAACACTATTAAGAGATGCCATGTAGTTGTTGACTTGCTATAGTCACAAGTCGTGACTTCGGCGATAGTCGAATGCGGCCAGCGATTGAGGGTTGCTTGCGTTTTGTGTTCGTGACCTCGGTTTGGTCCTAGACCTCTATATGAAGGTTTATTAACATGTTTAGATGCATTAGACTTCAAGTTGGAGGTGTTCCTTAAGTCTATCGATGATTTGGAAGCTTTGGAGATAGCGTTCGTCTCTATCGCGTAGTTCGGGGATTGAGTCGCGTAATCGTCTCTCCTTTGGAATTCTTATTTCCCTAGTTGTTATTGAACTTTCTAGAAGTATTTAAGATTCTTCATTAGCCCTTAGACTTGCCTTAAAAGTCTCCTTTCATTGCTCGTTCAATTGCGAGTTCATTAAATCGTTCGGTTGCACGTTGTTGCACCTCTTCCGGTTTCGCTCAGAGTTGTTTCGGGAGTTGTTCGGTGTGTTCCGACTTGTTTTGAGTTGGGTTAGACCTTAGAATGGTTGCCCATAAGTTTGGGACCATTTAGGACATGTTTAGACCAAGTTCAAGGGCTAAACAAGGCGCTCGCATCGAATTTTGATCACTAGCCCGCCTCAAGAGCTGAGAGCATTGCAAAATCAACCCAAGGCTCGAAGCCCGGGCGCCTAGAGTGAGCGCCCGCCTCAACATCGAGTAGCACCTACGGGATTTTTCCCTGTTTGTGTTTTTGACGTGTAATACCTATCTACCCTCATTAAACCCCCTAAAGCCCCTTCTAACCACCCATACTTAACCTAATCATGTCCTAACATTAGTTGGAAGTTAATTAAGGTTAGATTAGTGATTGATTACCCCTAATCTCTACTAATTGTACTTGGGAAATGTCTATTGTGCCTCCTCATTTTGGGGTATAAATACCCAAACCCTTTGCATTCTTGATGAAATCCTCTCATTTCTTCTCCTCCTTCTACGCATTATTAGAGAGAGAGTGAGAGTTGGGGCTTGAGCTTTGAGCCCTAGCTTCTTCTTCCTCGATCTCGAAAGATCCAACCGTCAGATTGCCTGCCAAACTTGATTCTTGCGTATGCGACAGGTGGAACAACTTTACCGTTCGATTTTGATTCTCTTGAGTTTTCACTCAAGCTAGGTAAGTTACTCCCTTTTGATTTTGGTTCATTGGCCTAAGGAAAACAACCTATATGCTATTTGTGGGCAATGAACACTTGATATGCTTTATGCCCAATTTGGGGATTTTTGGAAGTATAAACTTGTTAGGAGCATTTGTAGGCGGCTTATGATTGTTGACGTATATGATTACTCTTCATCTTGTGTTTCTAGGCTTATGAGCATGCTAGAAATCATGTCCATATGTTATTTGGGTTCATGGTGGAAATATGCCTATTTGTGTATTTTTTTGAGGTATGAACTTGTCAATGCCATGTGTAGGTTGATTTGAATGATGTAATGTGTGTTAGGAGAAATGTGTTATCTCTTTGTTAAGATTTTTATGAATTTAGGGCTTGGGAATTAAGCCAATTATTTCGAAATTGTTATAAATTGAAGTGGGTGTTATTGTTGAGATTGATGAAATGTGTAAATGAAAACTTAGTATTTAGACTCAAGAGTCGAAAATAAGTTCAATAAAGTGTTAATGGGGTTGAAGTCCTCGACATTTGGGTTTTGATTGACTATGATTATGTTGAGTTCTTGGATTTTTAGGCTTGGGAAACAAGCCGGATTATTTTGGGAGAATTGATATAAATTTGATTGATGTGTTAATTTTTGGATGTATGAAATATGTATTTAAGGAAATGTGATATTAAGACTCAATGGAGTCATTTTAGGTTCAATAAGATGTTAGTGAGCCTTAGGTTGAAATCCTACGATGTTTGGGTTTGGTTGGTTTTGATGATGAGTACAGAGCATCTCGGGTGTCCCATTTGTGCACCCACGATATAGAGGCTTATGGGGATTTATTTAGAGCGTGCTCGTAGAGCACGGGCATTAGAGACCAATCAATGATCTCGTGTATCCTTAAGAAATGATTATTTGAATGAGATTTCTTTTAGAAATTCGGATGAGCGTTTACATGGAAAACTTGCGGGTCTTGGACTACGGTGTAGTCTTGTCATTCATGAGAATGGTTTTGAGGATGTCGATTATGTACGACGGTTGGGACTATGGTTGAGTCAGGTATGCCTTTATGTATAGACTAAAATGCTAAGTCTTGATTTATAATTGTTCTTAGACTAAATAATAGTCTTTGGTTTAATCCCAAGTAGAGGACTATGGTAGACCTCATGTTCGATTTCTTGAGCTTATATGCTACTTTTGATTGGGTGATAACTTGAGGATTATGAGTACCTCAATATGTGGTTCTTGACTAAACTTATAAGTTGGTTGGATTTGTTAAGTATGTGCAAATATGTGCATTGTTAAATTGGTGTGTAGAGCTTTATGTCCTTGATTTGATAAGCCGTATGGTCGGTCTTGATTCTTGTTTGAGCATGCGAGTAAATATCTACTTGTGCATTGCATAAAAGTCCAGTGGCATTATTTGGATTGGTTTTATAAGTCGGTAGGGCGATACATCGCTATCTGGAATCGTAAGATCCGTATTCGCTATGGATCGCCGTACGGGACCTCACACACCCCTCCATTGTTGGCATGATGGGAAGTAGCCCCCTGCTTGAAGTAACAATCGTGCGACATTGGTACGCTAGCTAAATCGAGTAGGCTCGATGAAAGTCGATGACATCCGCGAGCATCGATGTACGATAAAGTATAACATTGTGTATTGCGGGGAGCAACACAACGACACTATTTGGGTATCTTCTCTATCCCTTATGTGGCTTACTATGAGCACTTATATGAAAGATAACGTGCTATGTGATTTATGAAGTTTATGATACTTGATGACTTAATACAAGTTTATTGTTGGTATACGATTAAGATGCCATGATTTTATATATGCTTGTGCATTATGCCATGCCACGTCATGCTATGCCATACAATTGCATTTAGTAACTTCTTGGGTCATTATGACTCATTTCGTGTGTTTGTTTTCCTTAGTTTTTGCGTAAGCTCGTTAGTGCTTGTTCGTTGCTACCGGTGCGTGTTTGGTAGCAGGTGGTCTTACGGGCAATAGCTTGGAGTTATTATTATTATTATTATTGTTGTATTTATGTATCTTGTGAGACACGAATGTAAAGTTATGTAAACTTTACTTGGGTAGTTATGTTAGTATTTTATTTCGTATTATTTTGGGGGCCAGACTTGGTTTGGTCGGTTGTTGTATTTATTTAGAAGTTTATTCCGTTGTCTTTCAGAGCAAGGTTTTAGCTCGCGTATTCTAGTTTTGTTGATGTTATCTCCAGACAATTTTAGTCGTGAGTCCTTGGTTTAGTTGATTTATTCCTCAGGCACGTTATAGCCGTAGAGTTGTTGTTTATCGGGTTGGGTTCTTGTTGCTTCGCCGGCCTTAGGTTGCCGATGGTTTGTTGTCGTCATGATGTTGCGTCAGCAGTCGTATATTTGTCGAGATAGTTATCTCTCGGCCTTGTGATTCCTTTGTTTAGGATTAAAGGCTTGGGTTCCACTTATGATTTGCTTGCATATTTTAGTTTTTAGTTGTTCGTATTGCCGTTATGGCTTTACCTTCCTATTAGAGTTCGATGGCTCATCTTTTGACTCGTACCATTATGCAGCGGTGCTTGTCAGTCTTTTAGCTTGTCTTGGCGGCACGACCTTGGGATTCGCATTGGAGTCAGGAGTCGAGATTAGATTACACGGTATCGAGCTATAGGTTAGCTATTTCGCGGGATAGGTTCCTTGGCCTAGTTGGGTTGGGTTTATTGTTGAGTTATTGTTATGAGTGTTCTTTGTAGGCGTATTATGTTAGGAACTTGGCGTGGAGCTAGTTCTAATAGACCTCGGTTCGAACACGGCTCGTGGCGGCGAGAGGAGAGAAACGTTAATGATTCGCGTGTGACTCCTCAACGGATGTTTGGATTGAAAGGCGATTCTCTTGTTCTTGCAAGGTTCTTGAAGTTGGGCAGGAAAGTTTTAATGGGAGCGGATCTACTAAGGTGAAACATTGGCTAGAAAGCATGGAGAAGATCTTTGTAGTTTTGGGTTGTACATCGAGAAGAGATGGTGACCTTAGCGGTGTTTAATTAGATGGCGGGTCGAGCATTGGTGGCAAATACGAGATCGTTGGAGACGGCATGGAGTGCCTCGAGTGTGGGAGAACTTTGTCAAAGAGTTTATGAGTGCGGTTTAGTCGTGATGGTCGAGAAAGAGAGAGATAGAATTCCTATCGTTAGAACAAGGAGATAACCTCGGGGAGACTATTAGGAGTGATACTTTTACCTCTAGGCGAGGCGACGAGGTGGCGAGTTGGTATGTAACTTTGTAAGAGGGATAGGACACTGAGAATAGGTGTTGGGGTAAATCAGGAAAATGCTTTGCTTGTGGTGGCAAACATGTTCGTAAAGATTGCCCAGGATGAGAGTTAGTCGGTGCAGGAGTACTAGTCAACAATCCAGTGGCTCCAAGAGAGATAGTGGTGGGCGGCCTAGAGTTTGAGGTCGTTGTGCGGCGTGTGGTTGGCCATTGGAGTTTTGAAACCTATCAGGAATAGGAAGGTATATTCTTGTATATATATATATATGTAAATTATACCGTTGCTACTATTACCGTTATTATGAGTCACCGCGCTTTATTCATAGTAGCTCATGTGTATTCATACATCGGGGAATAATACCCCAATGTGAGATTGATATATGATATGGTTTGTTTTGTGAATTACGGTAGAGTAATCGCGTCATATAGATTCTTGTTTAGTCTATATATATATAA
>JABEVN020002009.1:0-22861 GCA_013146195.2 Codonopsis lanceolata | reverse complement strand
TAATGGTTTACGTCGAGGACTTGGTGGAGATTATATAACTCTTTGCTCTTATCCATTACTTCCTTCACCTCTCTCACAATGTATTTCCCTTTCTCAATTGGACTTCTTGCAGTTATCAGTTCCAGCATTACGACTCCAAAACTATAAACATCACTCTTTTCAGTCAATTGCTGAGTCATGTAATATTCTGGATCCATGTAGCCCTACACCAGTAAACACATATTCAGCTTTTGGCACCCATAATAAACAAAATTAATTTCATTCAATTCCATGGGACATCTAAACTGATGAAACCTGATATTTGATTAGATCCATCCTCATCTATAGCATATTGTTAAACAAGGATTTGAAGGAAACTTCACTAACCATCGCCCTTTGACTTGAGTGGTGACATGAGTTCTATCAGAGTCACCCAAAGGTTTTGAGAGACCGAAATCAGCAACTTTTGCAGTCAAACGTTCATCCAGTAAGATATTATTGGACTTGATGTCCCTGTGTATGATGGGAGGGTCAGCAAGGTCATGCAAATATTGCAAACCTCTTGCTGCCCCAAGGGTTATTCGAGTCTTCGCATCCAATCCAACCTAATCCCTGTCCTCCCTGAAAAATTAGTTAAGGATCTTAGCACCAGTCTTTTGGGTGTTCCAACTGTAACAATCATTTATCATTGTTGTTTATTAGCATTGACGTTAGAGGAAACAAAGTTCAAGATAAAGTTGCTAGGGATTACTATTGGTAATTTGACGATTATCTCATCACTGTTGCGTAAAACATAATTAAACTGCCAACAATTGAACATTTATTTCAGATCTTGCTAGAGAGGAAGTACCTGAAAGAGAGTCTTTCAGTGTACCGTTTGGTATATACTCAGTAGACCAGCATTTGTTCACCTTCATCGAAACAGAAACCGATGAGGCTGACAACATTCTTGTGATGAACTCTCGAGAGAAGCTCTATCTCTGTTTTAAACTCGAGACCACCCTGAGTTGATCCTTGTTGAGCTCTTTTAATGGCAACCAGTTGCCCACTGGGAAGAGTGCCTCTGTATACCTACGCAGGTTAAGCTTTGATTTATTATGTGAGCTATACAATGGTGAAAATGCCCAATCAAAACATCTTTGGAAATCACAAAGCAAGTGTTTTCATGAACATATTTTTTGGTCAATCTTTTTTTGTTTTGGGAAAACAAAATCCATTCTTTAAAAGTGTAATTTAAATTCAATCAGCTTAAATGGGAGCTTCGTGAATTCCAATTCCAAGGGTCATAGATAATTCGGCCATACACTACAGTACTGTAACTGAAAACATGTATGTCACTCCACAACTTTTGACTCTGCTTGATGAGTACTGACTACTGAGTACACACAGTTTAGGAATTAAAGACTGTCCAGAGTAGAGTGCAAGATACATAGAGTCAGCTAAACAAAAAGGATCTGCAAACATTTTATTTATGATGACACTAGTAATCAGAACTAACCATGCCATAACCACCAGCTCCAATATTGTTGGTTTCTGAAAAATTGTGTGTATTTCTTAAGCTCTTCAAATGAGAAAGTTCTTGCTCCTTTTAATTGAGGAACGCTACCACTGCCTTTAGAGTCCCATAATGCTGCATTATATGATACAATTAGGAACCAAACCGCAGAAGGCCAAATAACATAAAGGTAGATAGGTTTGTTTGATGATAATCACATGTCTTACCAAAAGGACTATTCCGTTTGTCAGCTCTTTCAGCTCTTCCTTTCTGACGGAAAGCATAAACTCCTGCAATGACTAGTAAGAGCACAAGGACACAACCACCGACTACTGCTCCGATGATAACACCAGTATTAGATGATGACTTGTGTGCTGCTGATTGATCTGGATGATGACGCATAAATATTTATTTATATAAAGATCGTAGCGGTAAGATCAGAAAAGTTTGAAAATTTCTCTTGTTAATATGAAATAATCGAGTTACCTCCAAAGAAATCATAGTTGTTGGCAATAAAAAAGTAGGGTCCAAAAGCGTGGGGAGGTTTCCAAGTTTGGTTGCTAAGCACAAACCCAATTGCAGAAACTCCCGACCGATTGAATTGGTCTTGGCCAGAGGGAAATACCTCCAAGGTAAGCACAAGGTAGTCGTCTAGATTTTTGGTTGGTCTACTCAAAGACTGTATCAACCGTAAGTAAAGAGATTTAAAACCCATGAGGGAATTTTGTAGAATTGTGTAGATGCTCGAGTTTCCCAGGTCAGAGAATGAAGGAGCTCTGAAATTTATGGCACCCGTGTAGGGATGTGCACATTTACAGTTTGGACTGGAAATTTGATCTGAACTGCAGGAAGTAGGCAGACAATTATCTGGTGGTGTTTCATATGAGGAATTCGACTGTGTAGGAAGATTGCAGAATCTTCCTGTCCCTCCGATTCTGTACAGAATGGATTGCCAAGCAGTCTGCAGAAAGAAAATTAGCAAACGCAATGACATAGAAAGTAACTGGAATAAATACAATATAAAAGGACCAAGCTCCCAACAGTTTACATTATATCAGCAGTGTATACACGTCCCTGAACAATTATGCCAGTAATGAGATTGGTCTGCAAATCAACGAGCTGGAGTTGGGAGGTATAGTTGGAGCCAAGATCCAAGGTTCCATTAAGCCGGTTGTTTCTTAGTACCCTGTCATATCCAATGTCCATACGGTCATGAGTTCAGTAAGTAAAACGTACAACTAAAGATTCCAGCATATGGAATCTTTCATGATATTAGGTTCAGCAGTACTCACACAGTTTGTAGCTGTGGAATGCTGAAGAGCTCGGTAGGTACTGCTCCTCGAAGTCCTGTATTTTGCATCTTCCTGCCATTACAATAGTTTTTTTATCAGCACCAAACAAATTAAAATGAGACTGTCAAATGCCAATTATTCAATGTATGCTTGCAGTAAGAAACTACAAAATCACATGAAATAGAACTACAAATGTGTATTCGGTGTCTGGCCATGTATATTTACATAAAACTGGTGGGTAGTATATATATGGTCATGCTAGCGTGGAGTCATACGGAGAAGTGGATAGAGCCCCAAGTGACCAATGAGGTCATTACACACGTCTTTTCGAACAGCAATCTGTACTTCTGTTAGGTGTTAGAAATCAGTAACTTAGTAACTCTGCATGCATAAATTTCTGCTTTGTAAACTTGAATCAAGCACATGTGCAAATGAAAAGAAGAATTCTTATGCATCATTCCAATATAAAAAATTGCAAGTTTAACTCTTCGATTTGGATAATAACTCTTCAGTTAGAACAAGCCCAGCCCAATGGACCGGCCTAGCCCACCCAATATTTTGACGGACCGGGCTTCAGATGTTGACGATCCCAAAAACAGTGGGCCTTTTTGGCCCAGACCCATGGATTTGCGGACTCGGATAAAAAAGCCCAGCCTCGGGGACGGACCAGCCCATCAATTTTTAAATATATTTAATACAAAATCACAAATACAAATTAATAGTCATTATTTCTTATAATTTATATTCAATTTTAGTTATTGACTTTCTTTTCTCTTTACTTGCAACAGTAAATTAATAATATTTATTCCTCTTTACTTTCTTATAGAATCAGATACACAAGAAGTGAATGAGATACAATTGTCTATGGAAGCTTCTAATGTTGTTAATCTTGATGAGTGAATCTTGAGTCTTGGTGCTACTGCACGCTAGACTGTTAGTGCCTTTATTTTTCATTCAAAAGTTGTATGTCAAGTAGTCAACTACTGAATTGGTGTTATTAGAGTGAGTGCTACTGCATTAACCTTTTCTAATCTTTTGGTTAAAAATTAAGAAACTTATAAGGCACAAACATAATTTATATTTTTATTGATGACGTCATGTTTCTTTTATTAAATTATTGTTTTTTTTGGTGTTACATACACTGCTTTTCATCACATGCTTTTGGACTTTGAATTGTAAATTTTATAACTTTATGGTTGATTTTATTTCGGGCCTGTCTGGTGGTGGGCCTATGCGGGGGGGGGGACGGGCTAGCATTTTGATAGGCCCATTGAATTTTAGGCCGAGCGGTCCAACCCATTGCCAGCTCTAGCTCCAATAGAGTTTCTACACTTGGAGTATTGTTGGTCAAGTACCATTGAAAACCAAGTAGTTCTATAAGAAATATGGCAAATTCATACTCTTCTTCTTCCTTCTTTTATCAGCTCTTCTAAGAGGTTAAAATGCTACAAAGGGGCCCAAAGATGTATATTCAGGTGAGTCATGCTCACATGTGGAGAGATAACCAAAGATGCCGCACTAGGGGCATCACAAACCAAAAAGGTGCAAACTTGTGGACTCACAAGAAAGGGAAACAATAGCAAGAACGATGACTTGAACCATAAACCTTGACAAACTAGAGCTCGATATCTAAAAGCTTAAGCTTATTAGAGGAGCCAACAAGGTATATTAAGCTAAACAGTGCTTAATAATGAAAAAATTAGAGAGAAGGAAAGGTTGCTTCAGTTTTGAAAAACAACAGAAACAATTATGTTTGCTAATGATCTAGATAATCTGCTACACATACAGACCCCTACAACTAAAGACAAAATCAAATATATGGTCTTCATGTTAAAAGGACTTACAGTGTTGTCAAAGATTGTAAGGTCGTAAACCATGGTGGAACATCTGAAGGATCATAAAGAGTTGTTGCTCATATCCCTGTCATGATATTGGAAAAGTTCTACTCAGCGTATGCATTTACATAAAACACATCCTTTTTGAAGGGGAGAAGAAGAATTCAACTGATCACCATCTTTATATATAATTCCAGGTCTTGCCACTTACAGATAATTGAGGAGATTCATGCCAGTGAGATCGGGCAAGGCGCCAGTCAGCCTATTGTTGGAAAGGAACCTGAAAACGTGCAATCAAACGGCTCCCTTAGTTGAGGAAAAACTTCAATGCTGCATTATGTTGATGTCCTGTACAAATATATAACACCTAGCTTTACATTTTAATAGTTTCTCCCTATTCTTACAGCTCGTTGACATGGCTAAGGTTGTTCAAGTTTGATGGCACCGCTCCACTCAGTGAATTCCTGTCAAGCCGTCTGATGTGGGCGCATAATATATTCGTCAATAGTTGCAAGAAATGTAAATATTGTTTTACTTGGAGTAAGTGATAGAGATACTCACATTACTTCCAAATTCGCGACAAGTCCTATTGTGGACGGAATTCTACCGCTAAACTGGTTGTTTTCAAAAAGCCTGCCCAAATAAACATTCGTCATTTTAATGCAAATACAGCTTATGTTGAAGCAATAACTTATTTTCAGTAATAGCCACTCTGTCAGTTTGAATAAACAGTTGATCAGAATTCAGAACATACACATGTATCAGGGTCATATTTGCACTGAAGAGCTGAGCTGGGATTTCACCAGAGAGCTGGTTCCTTCCGAAGTGACTGTAAATCATGGACAAAGTTAATTCAATATTTTGACCAGAATAAAAAAGAGACATAATAACAGAGATTTTACGTACAAGTGCTTTGTATTAACCAACAAATCGAGACCTGGCATGGTCCCATTGGAAACTGGTATTGATCCAGAAAGCTTATTATCCGCTAGATCCAACCAATAGAGGTGTATGAGATTACCAATAGAAGCGGGTATGGTCCCAGTGAAGCGATTAGAATTCAAAGACCTACAGGGTACACATTGAAAAGCTTTAGATATTCAGATGAAGATTTGCAAATCAAATACGTCCATTGGCCTTTGCTTTGATAGTCGAGCATTCTAAACAAACCACTATTCAGCATCCTTACAGAAAGGTCAGCTCCGTCAGCGAGCCTATCGTGTCAGGAATCGGACCACTAAAACCACAACCAACCAGGATCCTGACATAGAAGCCAATAAATTATTTCAGTACAGAAAATACAGAACCAGATGAGTGATACGAAAATAGACTAATGTATCAATGGAAGTTCCCTTACAAGTTTGTTAACTTCTTCAAATTTCCAATTTGTGGAGAAAGATCCAGTCAAACCTGGATTGTATGATAGATCCCTACATAAAGACATTGTTTCATAAAGAGGATTTCACTAAGCTCTTAACGATTGCAGTTAAAACGATTATACAAGAAGAAAATGACGGTGCACAGAAACGTACAGAGTCTGCAATTCCGTTAACTGCTTGATGTCTCCAGAAAGGTCACCAGTCAAACCCATACTCGATAATGTACTGCAAATAAAAGTAATAAGGTCAACTAAATATGAATTAGAAATTTATGCAACCATTACTAGATGAAACACTGGGAGGAGGGACCGACATGGAGGTTACACGTGAGTTGGTGCACCCAATTCCATCCCAGCCGTCTCCACATGGATCAGTACCAGCCCAATTGGGTGGCGTATTCTGCCAAACATCCTTGAGAGACTGTAGTATAGCAACTGCACCATAAGTAAAGCTTGATTTAGCTGCTATTGAATTCTCACCTTCAATCTAATCCAAATACTGTAATACATAGAGCCCATAGTGGTTTCTGATGAATGGGATTAACATGAAAACCAATTCTCGACTGGGACACATGAAATCAGTTGTTAGGACACTGCAGAACTCAACAATAAATGTTATAAAAACCATTATTTTACAGTTTCATGTACCCTAATGTACTGGATTTTTCAATCCTAAACACAATTACAGGTTATAGTTTGTTGTTTGGAAATAATGAATCCAAAACCTGAGCATCAAACCTTATCTTGAATGGGTAAAGATTGTTTTTAAGAGCCCAAAACAATACAACAAAAACACATGATCCATAAATAAGGTAGTCTTCTTTTTGCCTTCTAAATTAAAATCACATCCATCAACAGAAATGGGAATTGATTCATAAGAGAGATTAAACCAAACCAAACTAAACATTGATGATATAGATCACTTAAAATAAAACTTGAAGAAAACAAATGGACTTACAATCATTCTGGGCAGAAGTCAACAAAATTGGATGAATACAAGCACAAGTAACTGCTCAATTCTGTGACCCATATTCATTTCTCAAGTCACAACCATATAACAGTTTCTACTTCTGATAGAAACTGTATTAATGGTGGCTTCAATCTTCACACCCCAATCAAAACCCACCCAGGTTGGAGAGAAATCTTGATTGATGTTCAGAAGAAGAAAGTTTCTTCTTGAAACTATGTGGGATGTTGTGCGTGGGGGTTAGTTACAATTGACTTGTTCCCACAACAAATACAGATGTGCACCACAATAATACTTTTCAACACCCCCCCAGCTTGTCCAAAAACTAGCAAACCAAACAACTGTTACCACTCCTCCTTTTTTTATTTTTTTCCTTAAGTATATTTTTCTGCATAAATAATTTGTTCACATCAAATAGTCGTATTCCTTTCGTCTCAAAACAAGTGTCTATTTCTGAATCTCATAAAAATTAAAAGAGTTAACTTTTAGACACTTTTACGTGAATGCCTTCACTAACCATATTTTGTCATTACAATTACACATGGTAATAGAATAAATTTATAAACAAGATAGATGCTCGTTTTAAAATAAGGAAAAGAAAATAAAAATACTCCCGTTCCGAACACAGAATCACTATTTGAAAGTCAAAATTTTTAAGAAAATGACCCTTTTAGTAGCACATTAGTAATAAAACGATACTTTTATGCCTTAATTTTTAAAAATGGACTCTTTGAGTGAATCATCCAAAAATAAAATAGTATATTCTTTACCCAAAACGAAAGGAGCAGTAAATATGGTAGTGCGGCAGCATAATGTAGACTGCATACCGAAGTTCATATTCCACTTTTGGAAAGTATGCCCAATCGGGATTTTACAGTTTCAAATATTTCAAGAAGGTAAACCATATTAATCTAGATTATTAGGCTTTTGTAGATTTTGAACATCTATTCACTAGGATGAATGTTTCAATATGACCCTATTGCAAGTTGAATTGGATGTGACATATGCAAGTTGAAGTAGTATCATAATAAGTAAACTTTATGTACTTATCCTAACCACAATTTTCTATTAGTAGAGTGAAGTATAATTATCTAGGCACCCTGTCAATATAAAATTTGGATCAACTTAGTGGCAGTTTCTATCTTGGTTGGGTCAGTTCCATTCAACCCATTGGTGGCAGTTGGTGGATTATGATTATAATAAATGGGGCGCTTAAATGAGTCTAGAGAAGGTAGGTGTGAATATAATGGTGGTAGGTCATTGTCTAGAGGGGTGTATGTATGACTCTGTCTTGTTTTTGCGTTCATACTCGGTTCTAAAATTATTGTTCAGTTTTGATTTTTTAACTTAAATTTTGTATTTTTTAAAATGAAAATCTGACGATCAATTTTGGACAGAGGTAATATAATTTGAAAATATAACAAAAATTTATATCGAATTTCATTTTAAAAAAATTATTGTTTTGTTTGACTTTAATCAATTTTTCATTTAAAAAACTGGCTCAAGAATGTCAAAGAGGACAAAAATTTAGGAACCAACGGAATACAAACTTCCATCACAAATTGATTGTTGTTCTGGTTGATGAAGAAAGAGAAAACTAACATTCATTTGAGAAGATTATCAATAAAGAATATTTATTTATTTGGGAATGCAAGTAAACCGACAATAATACCTTAAAATGTACCCAAATAAGGGTTTCGAAATGTTCTGCTGCGGATGAACTCTTGACTCTCCAATCTCTCGGTTCCATTGGTTGGTTGATTAAACTAGAAGTTAAAAACTCCATTGCCTCCCCTCTGTTTCCACTCTAGGAGTTACTCCATTTGCCTCCTCTATGATTGCCACTCTATTTAAAAATTTGATTTTTAATACTAAATTGATCGCAATTTTATGAGTGAAGCTATAATGACCCCCGTATCCTAAGAGTATATCCCAAAAAATGATAACCTCCTATTTTATCCCTCGTTCTATAATGGACACGACAAGATAGCACGAATCAGCATGACACGATTATAAAACATGATTAGAGAGACAAATGATACGATAAGACTAACACGACATGACACGACCCGAAAGACACGGAATTGTTAATATATTCAAAATAATATTTATTGTTATATTTATAATTAAATAAGATAGATAACATGAAAACACGATAATAAGGCACGAACACGACACGATAATACGAATTACCACCCTTATTCTATAAGCATACCCCCTCCTCCTTCCTTCCCCCCACCCTATGCGTAACATTCCCCCTCCTATTTTATCCCCCATTCTATAAGTTTGAACTATGAAGATTAAGTTTATCTATCTATCTATCTATCTATCTATTTTTATCTCTCTCTTACTATAAAAGTCAAGCTTGTTTCTTACAATTTAATAGATAGACAAAAATAACTCTTCACCAAATAAACTATCCATTATTTAATTAAGGACAAAATAAGTAAATTTACCTCGACAAAAAGTAATGTTTTGACAAAAATAGTCCTAACTATAATAAATCACTCACTATTAATTAAGGTTAAACAAGTAAATTTGTCATGTACTAATTATTAATTCCATGAATAATTAAATAATAATTTGATCCCTTAACTTGTACCTATTTTAAAGTTAAATCCTAGATTATTGAATTCTATTAATTTCGTCTTTTATTTTGATTTTGTTATCATTTTCCCCCTCCTATCATTATCGTTGCAAATATCGTCCAATATATTCTAAAATAAAAAAAAATACATTTATTCAAGAGATTAAAACTTTATTTGAAACTAAAAAAATATTTGAAACTAAAAATAATATAGTTTTATTTCTTTATTTCTTATATATATATATATATATATATATATATATATATATATATATATATATTCGGGAAAGACATTATTAGATGCATATAGAAAATTGTAACTATAATAATAGATTTGTTGGTGAGTATCAAATTATTAAACAAATCTGTAGCGTGTTTAGTTATTACCCATTAATTAGCTAAGAGAAATGAGTTAAGAAAATATGTCATAATGTCAAAAAGATGAAGAAAATGAAGAACCAATTGATGAATCTATGCGTTTTCTTAGAAAATAATGCTAAAATCTATTGTTTACTTCTTTGAAATTTCAGACTACTACAACAACTTTTAAAACTATCATTGGTTCCTAACTTATAGATATTACAAACAAAACCAATGTTAGTAATCACAAATAACTGGATGCAAAATATTTTACTCATTTTCATCACTGGGTTCCAAACTTCTAACATTTTTTGGTCTTAACTTGATTGTTCCTCTTCATCAGACTCGAGGTAGTTATATGTAAGAATCTCTCTATTCCCTCCTCTAGCTATCGACTTTCTTTCTTCTACCACAACTCTCCTTTTATTGAGATAGGTTGTCACCAACCGACATCCTTTTAAGTAGTCTCATCCTAAAGTTAGATTTTCTCCTTACTTAGTAATTTGAACAAAAAGTGGATTGGAACTAAGAAATGAGAGATGTTTAAAGAAAGAAGTTCGACTAAACGAAAGCTAAAGAGATTTTATGTCTCCATTAAGCAAGGGGAGGTGAGTGTGTTTCTTGGTGATGGTGGTGTTAGGGGCGTTGATGACGACGATTGTAGGGATGACAATGGTAGTTTAGATAAAATACAACATTGTGAGATTTCCAAATCATCAAATTTTCAAAGATCCATATGGGTTTTAGTTTCAATTTGAAAATTTGAAATTTTAAAAAATTGAATTTGAGTTCATAAAAAGTGGAATTTAAGATTGTGGTGGTGGTGTGTCCATAACCTGATCTTGGTTTTGTCCACTCCCTCCAAATTTTCTCTTAAAATTCTCTCTTAACCAGATGATAGATATGTATTTTTCCATTTCATTGTCACTTTTCTTATCTTGATAATGAAAACAAAGTAAACGGAACATATGAAGAAAAAAAAATCTTACACATAGTTACACGTCTCCATCTCAAATTTCATGTATGAAATTGGATCCACGTATCCACCTTCTCTGGTGAAACCCATCCACCACCGAAATCAATCAATTTCTCATTCCCCCTTCATCCTCTTACATGACTTTACCTTTACTTTCTCTCTCCTAATTCTTTAAATATACCAACCTGACCACCATGATAGCTTCTATGAGGTCAAAATCATCTAAAGTCATAACTTCTTCAGCATCTTCTCAATTTTGATACTTTGCTTTAAACCATATGCATGCCGGCCATATGCCCAATTATATCCCGTAAAATTGAAGAGTATTTCAATAAAACCCATAACTATTTCTCTTCATTCAAGCCCGCCTCTCTCTTTGATGAATTCGTTGATAAGGTTTTATGGGTTTTCTGTTAATTGCATGTTTTTTCAAGAGTTTTTAGTAAATATACTATATAGCCTCTGATTTCTACTTTAAGCACGACTTTTGCAGGGGAGAGAATGAGGGAGATTGGAGATGGAGCTTGGCTAGAATCGAAGGAGGAAGACGCTAGAGCTATGATAGGTGTGACCGGACTGGGAAGGGTTTGGGCCGTATATGGGAACTTGCACCTAGAGATGGTAGCGGCTATGGTGGGGCTAGCTGGAGATTGTGGCTATTACTGTGGACTCGGAGATGAGAACTTACACCAGGAGAAGAGAGAAGGAGAGGGTGTGAGATTAGGGTTTGTACTTTCAATACATTTACTCCTTAACCTGATAAGAGAAATGACATTTTCGCCCCGTACGTGGAAGACCACGTTATTTAACATGAATTTTCTAACGTCCGTCAGTGGTAGGGTGGAAAATTGGGGGGGGGGGTAAAGTCAGATACCATTATGGGATAAACTTTACATAGGAGTAAACTATACGATTTTGTGGATACTTTGGAGGGGGGAATTATAATTTGACCCTATAATTATTTTTGGATTATTAAAATATTTTTTATTAATTTTATTTAAAACTATATTCTAAATACTAAATGGTTAACTAAATACTGAAGTTATTGCCAAATCTCATTTTGTGCGCCAAGTAAAATGACCAAAATAATATTCATGTGACATGCACATACCATTTTCCGTTACTATTTCTAACGCCCATAGATGAGAGGGGGCAAAGTGAGACAAATAGAAAAATAAGTTATGAAAATGAGACACTTCGTAGGTTAGGGTGCAATGTGAGATTTGGTGTGTAATTTTGGGAGCTAATCCTATTTTGGACCCATCAAAATTAGTCCAAAATACAAATTTTCCCCTAAAGTATCCACCAAATCCACGTTGGCCCACAACGTAATTTTTTAGCATTTCCATAGTCCATATCAAATTTGGTGATGAAATGTCATGTCTGGTAATCGTAGTGATAAACATGGAGTGACGAATAATGTTTAAGATCGAGAATTTGCTCCAATCAAACCATAAACAATATCAACGGCGCCGATGAATAATTTGTTGGAGTTGTATGGACGATGAAGACGGATTGAACCATGGTTTGCATCATCTTTGTCGTATACGTATGTGATAGATTCAAATTAATATGGGATTTGAAATTCTTGGTGTATGCTTGTGTATTATGTTGAACGACTTTAATTTTTTGGTGGGTTCTAATTCGTGGCGGCCTTGACACCTAAGTGTGATTATCTGATATTGATTTCAATATCTCTATATGATTCCGCTCTATTTTTATTTATTTTTCTATATAATAATTTGAATAAAACATTAATACACTCTTGAGTTATATCTCACTTAAAATTTACATACGAGGTTATTACTGGAGAAGATGCATAGAAAGCATTACCGGAGAAGAAGAAAAGGAAGTTTCTCTTTGGTTAATAAACGCAGAGAAAGCGTTGCTGTGAAAATGACTAAAATGCCCTACACATGACATACCATGTGCACATTAACGTCAGATTGATAACCTTCGTCGTGGCTAGGGGGAAAACTAGAAAAAAGTTATAAAATGAGATATGAATATGACACAAAACTTATGTTGGGTCGCAAAGTAGAGCTTTATAGATATTTTGAATGAATTTCGTATTTTTAGTGTAAATATATGTACTTTGGAGTTGAAAGTTTGATTTCTCTAACACAATATATTATTTTCTAAAAGGAGTCATAAATTTCAGAAACGACATAAACAAAGTCTCCAAAAACAATGTGTTTATTTAATATAGTGCATTTGAATTATTTTCAATTCACACACTCATAAAAAGTGAATGAATTCATATTTGGTAACAAAAAAAGAGAATGAAAATAACTAACAAAAAAGACAAATTTGTAGGATAAGTTGCTATACAATGACTGAAAGTATACATTATAAATGACCGGAAAACAAAGTATCAAAAAAGCTAAAAGCACGACAACACAATTTATAAGTTTAAAACATTGTAATGATTAAAATACAAAAAAAATCCAATAATTAAAAGTAAACATAAAAATGAAGAAACTGGCAAGTCATTTAAAAGAAAATCATTAGCACCACGTGCAACGCACGTAAACCTTACTAGTACATATAAAAGTCAAAGCTGTTTTTTACAAATTAATAGATAGACAAAAATAATCATTCACCAAATAAATTACCCACCATTTAATTAAGGACAAAACAAGTAAATTTACTATGACAAAAAGTAATGTTTGAACAAAAATAATCCTAACTATAATAAATCACTCACTATTAATTAATGTTAAACAAGTAAATTTATCATAGACTAATTAATTCCATAAATAATTAAATAATAATTTGATCTTTTGACTTGTACATATTTTAAAGTTAGGTCCTACATTATTGAATTCTATTAATTCGTCTTCTATTTTGATTTTGTTATCATGAAAACTGAAGACATTACCTCTTTTTGCTAAGAAGACTTTCAAGCTGTAAAGCCTGCAAGCTGAAAACTTATTCTGTTTGGGAATGTCTGCCTCTGCATCACTGCATCTCTGATGTATGTTTCTGCATGCATTCTACAAAGCACCGAAATGCATTTAATGCATTATAACGTTGGATTCAAACTATCCACTCTCAGTCCAACGGTCCTGAAGATCTCCCCTGGCATAAATCCAATTCTTGAAGATCTGATAAATGCACATCAACATACATCTCTTGAGTATAAAAAGAATATTCAAGCTTCATCTTCAATACTCAAGCATTCAAGAGATCAAAGGACAAGAAATAACACTTCACCAAACTTCCTAAAGCTGCAGATCTACCAATTTTTACTTGTTTTCAACTTCTTCAAGTTTGAAATTAACTGTTCTTTACTTTAGCACTTGAGAGATCAATTATTTATTGATTGTTTCTCTCATCATTATACACTTGGTTAAAAACTATTTTGTACACGATTCATTAGAGATCTAACTTTCTCACTTAGTGGATAAACAAGTGCACCTTTCAAAATCCAAAGCTAACCACTTTGGTGGTGGACGTAGTACTTTTCCTAATGCGAACCACTTCTAAATCCTCGCGTATTGTTTGAACTGTTTTTGTTCTATCATTTCTATTCTTCGCTGTCCAAACTCTTCTTAAGAGTTAGCTATTTTAAAAGGAAGAAGAACAACTTGAAAAGTTTTTAAAGTAATTTTAAAAACACAACTAGGCTATTCAACTCCCTCTTCTAGCCTAGATTGAGCCTATTTAGGACCAACTGTAGACATGTTACACAAGTAGGGTTTTGGGTTCTCACAAAACTGGTTAACTCTGCGACGAGTTGCGGGTTGAGGTGGGGTAGGGTGGGTTGGGCCAGGTTGGCCCGTATTTAGAAATTGCCAATAACATATGCCACAAGTTTGAAGCCTTAAACTTAAATCATTTTCGCTCAAAGCGTGAGATTATTTTTGATACATGAAATATAAGTAAATGGTTATGGATTCAATAAAAAGTGGCAATTACATCAACAAATGCCACAATAACGTAGATTAACCGTAATATTTATGGAAAAAAATTACAAGAACATACAAAAAGAGTAATGATAAAATATTTTTTATTCCTTTTTTCCCCTTTTAAACCATTAATATTAGAGAAAAAAATGTTCAAAAAACACTATTTAGATCTTAATTGTAGAAAAAATAATTTTTTTAATGAATTGCGATTTTTTGTGTTATTTATTATTATTATTATTATTTCTTAATTGAGAAATTTTTTTGGTGAAGCCACCTAACCCGTAACTCATGATGGGTTGGATTGGGTTGGTAATTTCTAGGCCCACCACGTTCATGGGTTGGCTCGCCCCACCCCACAAAATAACAAATTATAGTGGGTTGCAGACTGACCTCTCAACCTACCTTAATAGCTCTAGTTTTCAACATCTCTTCCTAGAAAAAAAATATGGTTTTATATTACATGACATGTTGATATGGTGCATCACAACCAATGACCATATATTATAGTGATAAAGTGGATCCAAAATATATCCAACTTTTTAGTTCACTTTGACATTATAATATACATCTATTGGTCGTAATATACTTATGTCACATGTCACGTATGCTACGAGCTAGAGCAATCCCCGGCAGACAGATAAAGTTGTTCCCCCTCAGGTTGGTTGGCGAAGTACTGCCCATAAAGGTGATGGCGCTGGCCCAAGTCGTCTTGGTATCCAAGACAATGACGATGCTGATGATGAGGAGGATGAGGACACCTCTGGAGGTTCTCACGCTGGTGAGACTAGAGCCTCTTCTGCACCTCGCAGAAGTATATGGTCACGGCTGGGACGTCGCAGACACTGATGGACCGTTCCGAGGCTAAGCTGCATAAAAAAGGATAGTTGGGGGGAATAGATGATATAGGTAGCATGTATATATGAAAATGTACAAAAATAAATGCTAATCTTAAATGTCTTAGACACTTATTCCTAAGATGTACCTTATGGACTGCATTATGTTATATTTTGATTTTTTTATGTGAGCTCTGTCGTGGTTTTTTATCTTTGGTGTCAAGACCATCTTTTCTAAATATGCTGAAGACTCCGGTAGGCCGAAGATCAGATGTTGAGGATTTGGAAACTGCATTTCCTCTCCTTTTCTCATGATTTTTTTATGCTCTAACTTTTGCGTAGGTCGCCCTTTCGGGTTTTTAACCTAGCGAGCCCTTATTTCTCCTTTTGTTTTTTGTTTTTTTTGTGCTCAAACTTTTGCCTAGGTTGCCCTTTCGGGTTTTCAACCTAGCGAGCTAGAGAGGAAAGCAATTTGCAAGATAATTTTTCTTTCACGCATAGTACCTTTTGAGCTTGTCGAGGTTGAAGGGCTGAACAAGATCTTCCCCATCTTGATTGGTGAGGAGCACTGCACCTCATGACTAGATCTGTTTGACGATATATGGTCCCATCCAGGGAGACTTCCATTTTCCCCTAGTATCAACGTAACTAGGGGGTTTCTCGCGAAGTACCAGATCTCCGACTTAGATGTCACGACCTTTGAACTTTTTTGTTGAATGCTCAAGCTATTCGCTTTTGATATGCCCGAGTATGTTCTAGAGCTAGCAGTCGTCGTTCGTCTATCAAGGCTAATTCTTCATAGCCCTGTTTGACCCAGTCAACTTTAGCTACGTTTGATTCCATCATAACCCTTAATGATGGAATTTCAACTTCAATGGACAGCACAGCCTCCATGCAATAGGCTAGAGAATAGGGGGTAGCTCCAATGGGTGTATGAACTGAAGTACGATAGCCCCAAAGGGCTAGCGGCAATTTTTCGGGCCAGTCTCTTCCCGTGTCAGCCATTTTTTTGATGATATTTTCTAGTGTTTTGTTGACTGCTTCAACGATACCATTTGCTTATGGTCGATACGGGGATGATTTATTCCTTTGAATTTTGAACTCGTCGAGCAAACGATTCACATCCCCTTCGAAGAGTGTGTCGTTGCCGGAGATGATTTCGAAAGGTACCCCATATCGGTATATGATGTTGGTCCTAATGAATTCAGATACCTTTCGAGCGTTCAGTACTTTGTAGGAAGAGGCTTCTACCCACTTTGTGAAGTAGTCGACAACTACCAAGACATATTCATGGACATTAGATCCCTTCGGGTGAATTGACCTATGACGTCGATTTCCCACGTTGAGAAGGGCCAGGGGGCTGTGAAGTTATATAATATATGCGGGGGCACGTGCTGTAGATTTGCAAAGCGCTGGCATTTGTCGCAGTGACGTACCCACCGAATACAATCAGCTTCTAGTGTACTCCAATAGTACCCTTGTCGGATGACTTTCATATGCATATGTTCGCATGGCGTACCACCATGAAGTTGGTCCATGAGTAACAGCTTTGGCTTGACTTCTAGCATGGCACCCATGTGCATAAGCTTCTAGTGTAGTCCTTTGATTCATGATTGCAGTGCAGCCCCGTCTATGAAATTTCCCCCCTTTTATTTAGGTTGGGAGGATAGATTCCTTTGGGAGGTTCATGACATGAATACGTTCATGTGTTACCACCTTTTTTCCTTTTAGGAGCGGCATGGTGACCTTTTTCCCAACTATAAATGGTTGACTATAAATGGTTGGACATTGATCTCTGTGGGAATTTGAACCAATGATGCTAAAGTGGCCAAGACATCGGTGAATTGATTTATATCTCGTGGCAAGTAATGGAACGAGATATCATCAAATCATGGCTAGTCTTTGTCAGATCGATTGGCAGGGGATAGGCAGGGGATCTGGGTTTTCCACTTCCCTTCGACTTGATTTATGATTAGAGTAGAATCGTCATAGACCTCAAATCTTTGGTTCCTTTCCGGAGAGCCTCTTCTAGATTGACAATACAGGCCTCGTATTCAGCAATGTTGTTTGAGCATTCAAACTCCAATCTTATGGCCAACGGAGTGTGGGAATTTATAGGGTCGATTAGCAGGATTCCTATGCCAAAGCCTCTTTTGTTGGCGGCTTGAAGAACATTTGCCATTTGGTGTCATGATTGACAATTTCTAGGACATCTTCGTCTGGGAAATTGGGCTATGATGCATCTTCTGCTTCTAGAGGCAGATCAGCTAATTAATGGTTTGCAATCACACTGCCTTTAATGGATTTGAGCGTGACATAGGTGATGTCAAACTCATTGAGGAGGAATGACCATTTGGCTAATCGGTTGGAAAGTGATGGCTTACCGAAGATATATTTTATAGGATCCATCCTGGAGATAAGCCTGATGGATCGAGCTTATAGATAAGTTTTGAGCCTTTGGGTCGCCCAGACTAGACTAGTGCAGCTTTTCTCCAATATTGAGTAATTAAGCTCGCTTCCTTGTAACTTCCTACTTATGAAGTAAATGGCATTTTTGATGTAGAAATTTTCCTTTTCATGGGCGAGCATAGCCCCTACTGTTGTATATGTGACGGTTAAATATAGGAGGACATGTTTATGTGTATGGGGAGGAGCTAGCACTGGTGGGTTGGCAAGGTAAGCTTTTATTTTTTCGAAGGCTAGCCGGCATTTTTCGTCCCATACTTGGTCAGTATTTTTCTTTAGGAGTTTGAATAGGGGCTCACATATGGAGGTCAGTTGTCTGATGAAGCGGTTGATATATTGCAATCGACCCAGGAAGCATTTGACTTCTGTTGGAGTTTTTGGTTGCGGCATATTTATGATGGCTCTGATTTTGGCTGGCTCGATCTCGATGCCTTGCTCGGTCACCTTGAATCCCAGGACCTTGCCCTTGGTAACCCCAAATGTGCATTTGGTGGGGTTAAGCTTCATTTAATGTTTTCTTAACCTTTCGAAGAATTTTCGAAGGTCTCTGATATGGGCACCGTTGGCGTCGTTGGAGTGCACGATCATGTTGTCCACGTATACTTCGACCTCTTTATGGATCATGTCATGAAAGAGGGTGGTGGCGGCTCTTTGATAT
The DNA here is from genome assembly GCA_013146195.2 of Codonopsis lanceolata. Lineage (NCBI taxonomy): Eukaryota > Viridiplantae > Streptophyta > Magnoliopsida > Asterales > Campanulaceae > Codonopsis > Codonopsis lanceolata. The sequence goes on along the minus strand of JABEVN020002009.1, from coordinate 4,124 downwards.
GTAGCCCCGACATTTTTTAGCCCAAACGGCATGACAGTATAGCAGTTAGTTCCCCAAGGGGTGGTAAATGAAGTTTTTTCCTGGTCCTCTGCTGCCATTTTGATTTGGTTGTAGCCCAGCATGTCGTCTACGAAGGATCTTATTTTGTGAGAGGCCACGACGTCTACCACAATATCGATGTTGGGTAGAGGGAAGTCGTCTTTGGGCGTCGCCTTGTTGAGGTCGCAAAAATCCACACAGATCCGAACCTTTCCGTTGGGCTTTGGAACGGTCACTATGTTTGACAGCCAGATCGGGTATTCAACTACCCGGATAAATTTGACGCGCAACGGCTTCATGATTTCATCTTTCACTTGTAGTGACCATTCTGGTTTGATTTGGCGGATCTTCTGCTTGATTGGTCGTGCATCAGGAAAATTGGGGATCCGGTGCTCAACAATGGCTGGATCCAGCCCGAGCATATCTTCGTAGGACCATGCAAAGATGTCCACGAATTCTTTGAGGAGGTTGATCAATACTAGAGCTGTCAAGGTGGGTTGGCGGGGCGGGCCAACCCGCAACCCGATATAACCCGCCATTTGGCGGGGTGGGGCGGGCCAACCCATGAAATGTGGCGGGCCGGAGAATTGTCAACCCAACCCAACTCATCTTGGGTTGTGGGTTAGGCGGGCCAACCCACCAACTTTTTCTCAATTAATCTAAATAATAAAAATAATCATAAATAACACAAAAAAAATGTCACAATTCATTTAGAAAATTATATTTTCTACTATTATATTTTTAATAGTGTTTTCTAACAACTTTCGCTAATATTAATAGTATAAAATGAGAAAAAAAAAATAGAAGTAAGAAACTATTTTATAATTACTCTTTTTGTATGTTCTTATAACCATCTTTCTATAAATATTGTTGTTAATATATTTATTCTGACATCTTTAGTCACTATAAGTGCCACTTTTTGAACGAATTCAAAATCATTTACTAATATTTCAGATATAAAAAATAATCTTACATTTTGAGCGAATATGATTTAAAATAATTATTTCAAACTTATGACTTGGTTATTTGAAACTAGTATATGGCGGGTCAACCTGCCCCGACCCGCCCCGACCCACCTCAACCCGCAACCCACCGCAGGCTCAACCCATTTGACCCACCTCCTAATGGGTTCATATTTTCCCAACCCACCTTTTTAAGTGGCGAGGCGGGCTAAGTGGCCAGCTGGCCCAACCCATTGCCGGCTCTAATCAGTACTGCCCTTTCAGAACCTTGCAAGTAGCTGCCGATTTTGACTTCTTTGATTTCATTGTTTAGCCCCAGATTGATGGTGGACAAGTCTTCATCTGCTGTTGTTGATTGATGTTTTTCCTGGTGCTTGACTGACTTGGCGAGCTCAAGCAAGTAACTTTTATCTTTTGAGTCCATTTCATTAAATGACTTATTATCAAAGCTAATTAATTCGTCTTTTAATGAAGGTGCAACTAAGGAATACGCGAAGACATCTAGATTATCATTATTAGAAGCAAACTGTACATGGCCGGTTACATTATTGAGGCCCTGGGGTTTGAGGTCCTCAATTTTAGGGAGCGGATCGGTAGATGACCAATCCGTAAGGCTAAAGGAAGGACGGGGAATAGTATATCCGAAACGGTCCACCAGATCTATGGGCGTTAAGAGCAGGCCGATCATAGTATACCAATTCTGTAGAGGCTTATTAGTAATAAACTCAAACTTAGCAGGGAGTTTTTCATAGCTAGTGCCTCTATCTATCATCCCTAGAAAACTCTCTCCCACACAGTCATTATCTAACAGGGTCAGAGCATAAAGAAGAGAATGTCGTTGAGTTCTTACGCTTTCGAATAATTTGTTCGTCTAAATGATAAAAGCTGTTTCAAAGGGCTCCATTCTATTTTTTCGATATATATATATATATATATATATATATATATATATATATATATATATATATAATATTTTTACCATTATTATCAATAGAAGATGTATATCTCACATTGACTAGAAAATGATGTTGAGTTTAAATTATTTTATATTATTACCAATAAAAAAGATGTATAACACATTGTTTACAAAGAAAAAATGCTAGATTTTAAAGTCTTTAGATTAAAGACTTTCACTTTTACAAGAGATATATCTCACATGGTTACAAAATATTCTACTATTATTACCAATAGAAGAGATATATTAAACATTGGTTAGAAATTGATATCTGTATTAAAAATACTATTATTAATTACTAATTGAAAAGATGTATCATATATTTGTTATAAAGTGATGTTGGTTTTCAAAGTTTTTTGATAAAAGACTTCCACAATTATTACCAATAGAAGATGTAAATCTCACATTGGTTAAAAAATGATATTGATTTTTAATTATTTTAGATTATATAAACGACTTACTATTATTAGCAATAGAAGATATATATATATATATATATATATATATATATATATATTTTTTTTTTTTTCTACCAATTAGCTAATAATAATACATAATAATAATCAATATGATATGAGGTATTAGTATTAGTATATATAACTTCTTCTATTGTCAATAGTAGAAGACTTATAAATAAAAAAAATTACAACTAATATTACTTCTAACCAATGTGGGATAAAACTCCTCAAGGTTAGATATTACTTCTAATGACTCACTTTTAACATCATACTTTAAGCTTTGATATCTTATTCATCCAAAACTTGATTTTGACAAATAAATATATCATTTCGATGTTTTTGCCGAGTAGAACAAATTTGCACAATTACTTTTGTCAACAAACAAATGACACGTAAAGAAATTTGTGCCTCAAGTTGCATAATTTCTTTCACTAAAAACACTAATTTTTAATAAGTATTATACTTTAACTCTTGATATCTTATTCATCCAAAACTCGATTTGGATAAATAAATATATCATTTTGATGCTCTCACCGAGTAGAACACATTTGCGTAATTACCTTCGCCAACAAACAAATGACTCGTACCTCAAGTTGCACAATTTCTCTCACTAAAAACGCTAATTTTGTTAACAAGTATTAAAATTTTAGTCTTGATATCTTATTATCCAAAACTCGATTTTGACAAATAAATATATCATTTTGATGCTCTCACCGAGTAGAACACATTTGCAATTACCTTAAATTCGTTCAACAAACAAATGACACGTAAAGAAATTCGTGCCTCAAGTTGCACAATTTCTTTCACTAAAAACACTAATTTTTCAACAATAGAAGAGATGTATCCCACATTGGTTAGAAATTGATGTTGGTTTAAAAATTCTATTATTAAGTATCAATAAGAAATGCATCATACATTGGTTGGAAAGTGATGTTGATTTTCAAAGTCACTAGAAAACCAAAAGATTTTAAAGCTTCCACATGGATGCTTTATAATGATTTATTCAAAGGTGGTGAGGTGGCACAACCAAGTGCTCCTCACAACATATATATTTATATATATATATATATATATATATATATATATATATGCTATATATATATATATATATATATATACTGCTATATATATGTATTTATATATATATATATATGTATATACCATATATATATATATCTACTCTTAACCCATATATATATATATATAATATGTATATATATATATATATATATGTATCCTTAATTCATAATATATATATATATATATACTATATATATATATATATACATATATATATATATATATGATAAAAATATTTTACTATTATTACCAATAGAAGATGTATATCTCACATTGGTTAGAAAATGATGTTTATTTTAAATTATTTTATATTATTACAATAAAAAAGATGTATCTAACACATTGTTTAAAAAATGAGATGTTAGATTTTAAAATCTTTAGACTAAAGACTTTCACTTTTTACAAGAGATATATATCTCACATGGTTATAAAATATTACTATTACCAATAGAAGATATGTATTAAACATTGGTTAGAAATTGATAATGCAGTATTAAAATATATTATTAAATATTATTACTAATTGAAAAGATGTATCATACATTTAGAATAAAATGTTGGTTTTAAAGTCTTTGATAAAAGACTTCTAATTATTACCAATAGAAGATGTATATCTCACATTGGTTAAAA